>JAJIZL010015725.1:0-34466 GCA_023969395.1 Amblyomma maculatum | reverse complement strand
TACATACATACATACATACATACATACATACATACATACATACATACTCTGATATATACATCTAGCACCGGTGTTTCTAACATGAGCTTGAGCGCAAATTTTGATCACAGCTTAGGCCTATGACAATTCCTGACGCGCATAACTACAACTACGAAAGCGATCATATGCACAAGTACGGCCCCTGAAAGCACCAAGCGATTAAAATAGCAATCCATTGCTAAAAAATGTGCATACCTCTATTCGGTCGCACTGCAACGAAGTCCACGAATCTGTCAGCATGGCAGCGTAGATCACATCTGACTTCTTGCGAGCTCCATCGACAAGAAGAACCTGTTTCCTGTTTTTCCAGGTAACCTGGCATTCAATGGGCGATGAAGACATTGCTTGCAACAGAATAAAGGGCCAGCACTTGTGGTAATTCGGTTTTTCGAAAGGAGGGCTCTTCTAATCTATGGGTGCTAGACATAAGCCATTTGAAAAAGTAGCAAAAGTAAGACTGCACAACCTATGGACAAATGATAGAGGAGGCTAGGGATATAGTACTATGGATAAACCAGTTGAAGTCGATCCCTTTCCGGCGCTGTAGCTGGTTCCACATACCAATGAATAAAGAAAGTTGCGTTTTTTTATACTTTCGAACCCACCGAAATCGGCAGAGGAAGCAGTGCGTCGGCGCGCCTCATCGCGGAGGTCATGTTTACTCCCGTCAGTGATCTACCTTTTCAGACATTACGCGTTGCACGGTTATGTTGGTTGTGTCAGTAGCCATCCTATAGCCAGCATTGACAGACCAAGGTCGCTTTCGCTAGTTTCGAGGCTCACTTCGGAAAGTGGTTTAGCTAGCGGCACTAGCAAGGTCTCTACCCCAGCTTGCTTTTTACACATCCCTCGGAACTGTTTATCAACCAACCAAGCCTGTCTCAGTTGTCACAGTGGACAGAGTTCATCAAATGGCTGGTATAATGGTGTGACAGCGAAGTATACGTCGCCCGCAAGTATACATGCTTCAAAATGATTCATGCGTGTTCTTTATGTCTACGAGGTTCTGCAAAGTGGTCAGGCATATAGGCGACCACTGCAATGATAACAATATTTCTGTGATGTGTGGTGTTGAAGGCTGCCGAAAAACAGGTGAACTTCGTATGAAGGACGGACGCACACGGCTCAGAAAACCCGCATTAGTCTGCGCTCGTCTCGCTTCCTCCGCTTCTTATTCTCCTTCAGCTGCTTCTCAGTGCGCCGCTACGCGCCGTAACAATATTTTCTGAAGTAATCCCACATGACCATATTCCTTTTCTTCAAGAAGAAATTCGTTTTTTTTTTCTAACAAAGGTCGTCTCCCTTTATCCCGGAAAAATGGCCCCCAAGCTCCATTTCTTGGTGCATTACCCAAGACTGATGAACCCGTTGGGCCCACTGAAACAATACTGGTGCATGCGTTACGAAGCAAACACCGATATATCACAATGATAGCATGTCGCAATCAAAATTTCCAGAATATTTCGAAGTCGATCGCAGAACGGCATCAGCTGCTTCAGAGGTTCGAGCTGTTTGGAGATGTGTAAACATAGGTATTGAGACAACGAAGGCCAGACCTCTTAGACAGGAAGACTTAGCCGCATGCACTCATGAAGTCTTCTCTGAAGGTGTCCCTGTGTGGAGAGTGGCCTACAATACTGTTGCGAATTGTAAATACAAAGTTGTGAATGTAGTGGTCTTGGAGAAAGACCTGCTGCATCTTTTTGGACAGATAATAGTCTGTGTGTGTACTGTGGGTCAGTATTCATTCATGTGAGTGTTCTTAGAACGGTGTTAGAAATATTTATATACGTACACCTGCATATTCCGATCATTCATTTCCATATCTAGGCAGTACAGGATACTACCAGGGCAATAGTGAGGTAGTGCAAGTGTAGTAACTGCCTGAGAACGTAGTAACAACAAAAATCACTACCTCATTACTACTTAATTTTTTTTGAGGTAGTAAAAAGGTCGTAGGAACATAGTACTTATGTAGTAAGGGTTAAAAAACGTTATAACAGCAGCCGTTACTACGTTTTCATTTCCTTGTTTTCTAAGAGTGTGCGGTGGCCAGCGAGATGCGAGACCTATTTGCGCCACCCGCAAATAGCACTTAACGAACACTTAAAGAGACACTGATTCGTCGTCTTAAGTCTTCAGAGGCGGAGCGTCTCCAGCAGCTACTGCGGGATGTCGAACTGGGTAACCGCCAACCTTGACAACTGCTGCGCTGCATGCAACTGGCCGGCAATACGGCAAGCGTCGACAGCCGCCAAGTAGGAGCTATTTCTGCAGACTTCCAGAAAACGCGCGGATAAGTCTGCTGGCGTCTGGTGAGATAGACGTTGCCAAGATGGCGGTACTCGCCGACAAAATCATGGCAGTCGTCACGCCGACAGTCGCGGCGGTATTCGCGAACGCACCGCGCGTGCCCGCTAACTCCCTGCAATAGATGTGGAACTAGATTTGTCGTCTTGCTGACCGCATCGCGGCGCTGTAGCCGAGGGATAACCAGCGCGCACGCCAGCATACTGCTCCACAACGCAGTGTGTGCTGCTACCACCGCAAGTTTGGCAGTGCTGCATGGAACTGCATGCCTCCACGCGAAAAGTCGGGAAACTCCTCGGACTAGAGCTTATGTAGACCAGTGCTCCCACCTCGGCGTAGAGTCGCCCATCGGTTTTCTCCTTGAGCGACCGTGAGAAAAGCCCCCTTTTTAGGTGGACACAGAGGCAGAAGTTAGTGTAGTGCTGGCGTTGCCAGCTGATCGTAAACGACCCGCGGCATCACCGCTGCAATCTGTGGACATAATAGCCACGCACGGTCAACGCCTCTGTCAATGGACCTGGGTCTTAAGAGGATATTTCGATGAATTTTTGTTGTGTCCGATGTGAATGTTGCCATTTTGGGGGTTGATTTTGCGTAACTTTTTTTGCGTAACTTGTTTTTGAATTTAGGCGTGTCTTGTGCTTAACTTTACTCGACGTCCGCAACCGGCGTTTACAGGATCCCCTGTCACAAGCAGAAGTACGCGAGCAGCCATCCAAACATCTGCCCCTCATTTCCACGTCTATGGCACCGCCAGGCAAAGCCCGATTCGCCGGTATCCTCCGCGATTTCTCCGAGCTGACGCGGCCACCACAGGCAGGCATGGTCATCGAACACAATGTACACCACAAGATCGTCATCACACGCACACAAATTTGCGCACACTCACGACGCATGTCTTCACAAAAGCTGCATTTAGCACGACAGGAGTTTGACCACGTGCTCTAGCTGAGAATAATCCGCCGATCCGCCAGTTCTTGGGCATCACCACAGCACCTGGTACTCAATTCTACACCAGAAGACTGGTGATCCGGCGGGGATTACCAAGCCCTCAATCGAACAACAGTGCCTAACCGCTATCCGCTGACCCACATTATTGATGTCACAGATAGCCTACAGGGTATGGCAATTTTCTCTAAAATCGACCTCGTGCGGGCCTACCATCAAATACCGATGGCTCCAGAAGACGTCCCGAAGACAGCGACATCAACGCCAATCAGCCTGTTCGAATTTCTGTGCATGCCGTTCGGCGTGAAAAACGCCTGAGTACATTTTCCCACATCTGGCCTCCAAGGGTCCCGCTCGGGGAATTTTAGGGCTGATGCAAAGAACATTTCGGCTTCTTGTGGAAAAAGCCTGGGCTAATCTAATTGGGGCTGCCCGCTCAAAAGCGCATAGGTCCCGCATGGGTCGCGGCGGGGCTAAATACGGATATGCCCACGCATTTCCTACATGGGACCCTTGAAGGGTTCTCGAGGGAAGGTCAAACGGAAATGTCGGTTTCATGCAGAAAATTCCTGGGCTGCCCCAAATGGGGCTACCCATAAAAAACCTAGATAATTTCCGCATGGCCTGTAGCGGGGCAGGCAAGTGTTCCTTCCCGCTTCTGCCCGCATCGGTCTCTTGCGGGACACTTTAGGGCACATCCGATGCAATTGAGGACCTAAAGCGAACAGTAGACGGGCTAGCCCAAATGGGGCTGCCCACTCAAAACCTGAATAGGCCCCGCGTGGTTGGCATCCAGGCTGAAAAGCAGGCATGCCTCCACGCCGCCCACATGGGTATTTCATGGGTTAATTGCAGGCAAATGCAACATATATTCGTACTTCATGCGGTAAAAATAAGATAAGCCCAATTGAGGCTGTCCATGAAAGGCCGCAGTGGGCCCCAAATTGGCCGTAGACGGGCTTACTTTATATTTCAGGCACCATTTTATATATGTAATTCATCTTATACCGGCAGCTAACTGCATCTTCTGGATTTTTCACATAACCATTCTATGCATATCCGTGCCATGGATAAAGACCATCTATTTTACTCTAAAGACTACGTTAATTATGCAGTATTGGCAGCAAATATGCAGCAGCAACTGTTCCGCTTTACGAGTATGTACTGAACTACCTCAAAATATTTCCGGCTCCATTATTATTCTACATACACCACCGAAATAAATATTCAGACCAACATTTGGGGGGCGATGTGGGCCAGCCCGCATAATTGTAGGGAATTGGGAATAAATCTCTTTTATGTTACTGAGTGTCGAATACAAGATAAATAAATAGTGCTCAATGTTCCACACCTGATGATTAATGAAACTTGGGCAGCCCCGAAAATACCACATTCAACGCGTGGTATTCAACGCGGCGAGCCCGAATCGGAATGGCCTCCGCAAAGCCCACGCCGGAACAATTGAGGTATTGCAGGGATTAATCGACATAATAAAAAAACCTTGATCAATGGGACGGCACTGCCTTCGTAAACGTAGGACCGATTAATGCTTCTGGTATGCTGCTCATATTCAGCTATCTGGGCTGAATTCGGGCAGCCCAATTTGGGCTGCCCACACGAGTACACATTGGAATCAATCGCGGCAAATTTTAGCAGCCCACACGGGCTCCCTCTGAGTACGTATTGCAAATCCCGCATGGGGCCCGTATGGGCTGCCCCCAAGGGTCCAACACGGGCCCCCACGTCATAGCCCATTTTGTGCTACCTGAGTTGGCATGCCATCTTCAGCATCACATATAACCGTAAGTCAGGACACAGGTGGTGGCAGCGGCGATACCAGCACGGATCGACACGACCCTCGTGAAAACAAGCCGCAGTTCTACATTGAAAATGGCGGCAGTGCTATGGTAAACCAGAGAGCCGACACACAGTACTCTTTGATGGCTCAGCACTCGGACCAGGCAACGGCCGCTGCTGTGAACTCCATCCCCACTAGAGACATCCAGACGTCGCAATTTCTATCTTGGTGCCGATATATGGAAGGGAGACTAACCGGCGATGAAACTAATGGACATCCTACGGAAACCGCAGCCTCTGAGAAGGAGGTCCATAGCGACGTATTAGAAATGGATCAGAGCATGATCCACAGTGACCGTGTCAAAGGCGGAGCTACTGGACACGACGCTAGAGGCTGTCTTCGAACGCACTGACGGCGGCCGCAATAAAGATCGGAATATAACCCGCTCATGTCAGTCACCTAGCAGCCGCCCCAGATGCAGCAGCCGCCGCACACAAGCAGCACACGGGCGCCTACGCTCTGCGCTACCAGCACCAGTGGTCGCCGATGTTGGTTGCTCCCTAGCGCCAGACGTCCTACCTTTTGCACCGAAAGCAATATGGACTCTCTACCCGGAAGCCTCTAACATTGTAGTCGGTGGCGGCACGATCATGACCACCGATGTCCCTATGTCTATTGTCGCCGCAGTATTCCGCACTATCCGCCCACTGCGCAGCAGCCAGCCTTGCCCACCTGAGTTTGCCCCCCAGCACGCCCAGCGAGCAGCGAAGCTCAGCGGAGCCCTGGAATAGGGGCACCGACCCTGTGAGAAGACAGAAGATGGACCTCTTCTGCTACTGGCACAAGGACTTCTTAGAGAAATTAACGTATTTCCTATCCTATCCTATCCTGCCCCCCCGCTGAATGCCCTTCATGGGCATCTGACCCGGGCTGACTTGTCACCAAATTACCTTAACTGATTCTTCTTATTTAGTATTTTCTGCATTTCTTTCTTCCATTTCTTCTGATGACTAACCTTGTATAATGAAGCCTTTACCCACGCTGTGGCAACCCCAGCTACGAGCCAAAGAGGAGGCAGCGCCGGCACTAGAGAAAGAGAAGGCTGTCGATTTTCGACTCAGCCAGATGCCACTCCTACCGCATACTCGGAAATAAATGTGGAAGCGGTCTATAGGCTCCAAAAGCATTGCTGGGTGGCGCTGCGGCTCCTGAGGGGCAGTGCTTCTGTGGCAAAACACACAGTGGGGCGCCGCCGGCTCGGCTCGCTGCCTGCGCGGCGTGCGCCGCGTGCTTTCTCTCGCACGTGCACGCGCCCCCGCAGGCGCATCGTGACATGCTGCCTGCATTCCGTCTTGATGCTTGGACAACCTGCCGCATATTTTCATGGAGGAAACGTGATTATAGGCGACGAAAGTTTTATTCACGTCTGCACTGTATACTGCAGACGACAGACGGCGATAAATAAATATTGATTGTGAATGCGTTTCCCACGTTAGCTAAAACGTTGGAAGTGTATCTCGAGGTAAGTGTGCTATGTAATTATATTGTCGTCCATAATACGTTTAAAAACTGCGAAAGTATTATCAGTGCTCTGAAATAAAGCGGCTCACTCATTGATCATCGTTTTGGCCTGTACACAGGATCTATATACGGTTTTGGTCTTATTATTACGACGGTACTAAAGGAAATCTTGCAGTAGAAGAGTAAGTTATAGTGGAGGTGTTTCTTCAAAGGCACGGACGTTAACAGTCTCAAAAGCACATGCGTGCTCCACGCGCAGCACGCGACATAAGCGGCTGCCTGGCTCGGAAGGCAGGTGAAATCCAAGCTTGAACTACTATTGTGCTTTATTTCGGTTCTTAATAAATGGCTGTGCTTAATTTATATTTGGTTTGCATTCACGAAACCTGTGACGCGAACAGGGTGCTCCGTGCGAGTAGTGTCAATCAAGCCGTAACTAGGATCGCTTTTGTGTTGCACTTCTAACATGTTTTCGTTATTAATAATAATAATATTCGTTCTTTTATTGGTCAATTTGCGGAAATCTTGAAAAACGTCTCGGCAAGGCACGCATCCAACCCCCCCCCCCTCCCAAGAAAAAAATAAAGCCTCGTTCCTAGATATTTTCTTGGTCGTAGGGCACTTCACACAGCATTGTCAATCGCGGACGTCGCACGCTGGATATCTGTTGATTTGACTGCTTTCAGACTACTCGCAAAGCAGGGAGACAGCACAAAAAATCGTCAAAGCAAGACACGCGCGGAGCGAAGAGCAGGATAATCCTCCACCTCCTTCCCTTTGTATGCATGGCGTTAAACCATTGTACGCTTTTGATGCCTCCTCAAGCCGTCTTTGTCAACTGTTCATATTTCCGAGTTTATGGAGAAGAGGGAAATTGCCTCTTTTCGTTTCCACAAAAACGCGAGACTTCTCAGAACGCTGTCATGCGGTTGGAAAACAAATCTTGTGGAAACGCTTCCAAAGGAGTCTGGAAAGTTTCACACGTGAGCCTCATATTTTGGTGCTTTGCCTATTATTGTGGCTACCCATGACACAGTGCTACTTAGTGCCTCCGTTTCGCATCAGCGGAAGCATTTTTGTATCGCCAAATAACTGCAAGGTGCAACTCGGTCGCTGCACGTGCATAGGAAGCTAGCGGAGCGTCTGCTCCGGCGACGTCCCTTCGTTTCACATTTCGCCACCATGTCAGGAATGCGGCGCTGCCATCGCGCTGCGAAACGTGAGCTTGGGTTCCCTATAGTCGAGACAAAGGCTAACACCTGCGGCTCATCGGCATCCCTGCTAGATCAGAACTGCTAGACATTCGCGCTGCCAATACCGATCCCACCTCGATAAACAAATCTCTGGGCGAGAGAGCTGTGTGCGAGGTAGATCAGGTCCGGGTCTTGGGCATCTATTTTCACTATTGGCTCAGAACAGATACTGCAGTCGACAACCTCAAGCGCACCGGTTATATATTGAGCCACATGCTGCGGCGGGTATCGAACCGGCGTGGATGTCTGTGGGGGGGGGGGGGGGGTCACACTGACGCGCGTAGGCCCATGTTACCAGCCGCATCCTATATTCTACTCCGTACCGAGATTTCAGCGCAGCCGGTGTGCGACAACTCAACGTCATCATTCGGAAAGTGATGAAGCGGGCGTTGAATCTCCGATAAACAACTTCCAAAGACCGACTTCTCCGTCTTGGGTTGCTTTTCACTGCCCGGTAGTTGCGGAAAACCCATGCTTTTTGCCAGTACGCACGTTTCGTGGAAAAAGGGTCAGAGTCTCTGCTCAGGCGCCTCAAAATTACACCATCTTGTGTTCCAGAGAACGAAACACTCCGTATCCCCGAGGATTGGCGACACAAGGTGTGGGTGGACTCTGTCCCACGCAATATAATTCCGGAGCTGCACGAAATGCCGTTGCTTAGCTACAGCATGGGTTCTGCAATCTACACACGGATCCAAACGAGTGGTCCACTACGTCGGTGTAATTGGCCGACCCAGTCGGACTAGTACACGGCGGCAGTGGCGCACCGCAGCGCACAGGGCAATCGGCTCTCGGCTCTTTCCGAGCCGAGAGTGCTCATCGGCAGATGAAGACGTAATTGCCATCGCGGTTTCTGACCCCAAATTCGAACGGTCATCACCGAATCGAGGTTCTCCTGGGTGACGTGGGCACAGTGGCTCACGGCTTGCTTTACAATGTGGTCCGCGATGTGGTACGCTAGTCTATACGCGTCGTCTGGCCGCCGGCCCTATGGGGACTACTCGGGAGCGAACCAGGAAATGCCGCTCCTCGCGCGCTTATTGACCAGGCATCCACCCTTTAATCACCCCTATGATGAGATAGGCGGACCGCTGCCGCTCTTCAGAGACATTATTGACGACTGCAAAGCTCCAGTGAAGGGGTTGTCGAAAGCCGACTAACGTGTTCTGCGACAGCTGCAGGCCAAACCTTTCTCGCGTTAGGCACAAGCTGCGCGCTGTGACCCAAATGTGAAACTGGAATTTCCGCACTATGAAGAGTGGCTGCTCTTTATACAACATGGTGTGGGCACGCAAATTTACTCCCCACTTTCATCCAGATCTCAAGCCCAATAAAGTGCTTGGACGGCCTTCCTCCTTACGTGCTTGTCAGTCGAGGGCCAAAAGGGCCTGGCCCGCTGTGCTTGCAAGGCAGCTGGCACTTGCCGCAGCCCGTACTGGGGCTGCTGACCCACTGAGGCCCGCCTTCACCATATCCACCAGCTCGGGTCCACTTTTAGTGCAGAAAATAAAACGTACACAAGCAAGCCAGCGGTAGTCCTGACAGCCAACCTCTTCATCATATACCCGCCACAGAGTGAATATCGAAGGACGACAGCAATAAGGAGAAGAGTGCCAGCGGTCTTGTTTCTTTTGTATTGCATCTCTTCATTTCACCAGTGATGTCGGCCGCGCTCCAATTTGTTATTTATGAAGCCTTGTTTAACACCGTCCATCTCGCATGCAATATTTTTCATTACTGATTGCTTAATTGGAGACCTTTTATGGATACATCCAAGCAAAGCTTCACGATTGACTCTATATAGTTACACAGGCAGTAACCTGCAATAAATTACCCATCAGTACATACAGTGAAAACATATGTTTCAAATTCATGAATGAGTGAGGATGTATTTCAGACGGTTGTTTTAAAGTTATAACCCTGATTCAGTTTCTTCAAACACAATGGCTGCAGAAAAGCAGTTAGCCAGCAAAAGATAGCTTTAATAATAGGCTTATGTTCAGTTTGATTATGGTAGATCAAGTTTCAATTCGGTCAATGTCCAAAGAGGAGGAAATGATAAGAGCGTCGTGTGAAAGGAGCTAAACCAGCTGAAGTACGCAGACACTGAAGTGTACACACGAAAGTGTTGTCCTCTGTAGCTCTATGAATCTGCGTCCTTCCTCTGATTTTAATCTCTACAAATATGTATCAACTGGCCTAGCTCTCCACTACACTAAACTCTTACATAACTGTTTTAGTGTTATATATAACTGTTATATAACTGTGCAAACTGTTATATAATACGCCCCATATGTGCACTGCGCAAAACGCTGGCAATGCCACCTGTCGTACTGGCAACAAAGGGTATTCGTGCTCGGTCGGGCGCTGTTCATGTCAGCGTATATGCGTGTGGTCGTGTTTGCAGCTTTGGTTGTGTTGTACACAGACACAACGCCGCTGTCAATCTTCAGCAATACACGAGAAGAATTGCGGCATAGTTGGCTTTTCGAACCATCAAAACCACGCCAGGAACACACTTCTATAGGGGTGCAACGATGCATCACAAGCGAGAACGACGGCGGCTGGCGGGTAATTGCGGCTGTTCGACGCAGAAAGCAAACAATCGCACCAAGTGACATTTGTTCAGTTTAATGCCATTCTTCGACGTACTTCTACAGGACAAAACTAATACCATATCTCAATCTGGGCAATTGCGAATTATACGCAATTGTTGGTGCACCTTTAAACATATAATTATAGCGCTGTGAACGAAAGCAGCCTTTAAATGCCCGGATGGCAAATGCTGTTACCATCAAAAAGCTAGAAGGCTATGTCATGCAGACTTTGGGTCTGTTTAGGAGAATACTATATAAGAAAGGGGTCGCAGAAAGAAATTTTTGCTTAAATTGGTTCAGGCCTTTATTACGAGTAGAGAGAGCTATGCGACACCTTACATGAACTAAAAGGTGGCAGAAAGGTGCAAAATTGATGCGCTTATGAGAAAATGTATCAAGAGGGCTTTGGGGCTGCTTATGATGACATGCACAGAGAGATTGTTGGCTATGGGAATGCATAATACTTTGGCGAAACTGAATGAGGTGGTAAATGTCTCGCAGCTAGAGAAGCTCGCCCTCACAAAGGTGGGGAGGGCAATTTTGGAAAGAGCAGGGCTGAATCCGGTTAGGAGAAGGAGCATGCAGGCCACCATAGGGTGGTAGGCACGAGAGTGTATTCGAGTCTCCACATTGTCGAGAAACATGCATCCGGAATACAATAAAGAAAGAAGGCAGAAAAGGGCTGAGGTTCCGGAACGCATATATTCAAGGAAGCCGAGGGAGCAAGTCGCATTTGTAGATGCGGCGGGCGGAAAAAGGGGGGAAGGCACCTTAGCGGTAGTGGCTGACGGGGGAGGGGGCTTGAACTCGGCACTATCGAATGAGAGTGATGATAGTGATGTGGCAGAGGAGGTTGCAATAGCTCTTGCTTGCGTCGGCACAGAGGCCACGTATATGTTGAGCAACAGTAAAACTGAAGTTCAAAATTTTGGCACTGGCAGGATATCTTCCATGGCACTCGAAATTCTATGACAAAAAAATTGGATAGGACAATTATCTGATTTGGACCTCAGCTGACGAATCGGTTAGTGGTAACGAGGCTGCTCCCAATCTGGCTCGAGATCTCTACTGCCGAGCAGGTCGGAGTGAGCAAGCTGAGGAAGGCTCCAACAGGGAAGGGCGTCTGCAGTCGTATTATGACGTGACGCAGTATTATAGAAGGCAGCGCCTGAAAATACCCCTTCCAGACAAGACTTTAGATGGAAACAGATGATGGCATAGCGGCGTGTGCAAGCCGATGCTTATGCAAATTCGGTCCTAAATAAATATATATTCCCAGATTTTGAAGATGAGAGCTGCAGGATTTGGGGCAGAGGGGCACCCTGAACTATATAATATGGGAGTGTTTGCATTCCCCAGGCAGGGCAAACAAAATTGATAGTAGAGAAGCCTGAGAGGCTTTGCTGCAAAGCACAACCCAGGAAGACGACAACGCGAACGACGCTCTAGCCGTCGCTGTGGACGCTGGCCTTCGCAGCAGATACGATAAGATAATAATATATTGCTGTGGGAACCACC
Source organism: Amblyomma maculatum (assembly GCA_023969395.1). NCBI lineage: Eukaryota > Metazoa > Arthropoda > Arachnida > Ixodida > Ixodidae > Amblyomma > Amblyomma maculatum. Next base: position 22,482 of record JAJIZL010015725.1, on the reverse strand, counting down.
TAAACCGCTTCAATACGCGAAATCCTTTCTAGTCTTAAAGAACGAAATCCTGTGCGCGCGAGATGTGCGCGAAATGTGTGCGGGATTGTTGCGCTTATATGTCACTTGTCAGTCATCCTGATGAGGTCATCACAAAGATAAAAACACTATCTCCACCGGGAATCGAACCTCTATCTCTTGGATCACCAGCCTGCTTCGCAATGCCGAAATCGCGAAACGCAGAACACAATTCGCCTTGTCTACCATGAGGATGATAGCAGCGATGACAACGGCGCTGCAATTAGTGTTATTGACAATAATGACAGTAGTAGCGATAGCGCAGCTCATTTGGTTTATCATGATACTGGAACAACGTGATGCACCATGTTCAGCAGCAACGCTTTGGCTTTCAAATTTTTGCAGTGGAGAATTCATACTGCTCTAGGAATTATTTCAATCTATCCCAATGAGTGCTCGTACTGGGGAGACTGGTTATGGGACGAGCTTCAACATTTTATACCAGGGCCTCTTTAGTGGTGATTTGGATGAAGCAGATCATTTGGGACTTATTGAGGTCGAACTAGGTTTGGCATATTGTCTACACAGGCAGCGAGCCAAAATTTTGCTTAACCCGTTTGTCTAAGCAGTGGTACATCCTCACAAATCAGTGGCTGAAGAAGTTTCAAGACAAAAGTGTAAGGAGGAACGGAGGGTTTCTCTTGAAATGTGGGAAAACATGGACCAGCATAACAGTACAAAGTACTGTATGCGTTGTTAGCATTTTAACAGACGACGTAATGCACGACATAGTTATGACGAAATGAATATTCATCTGTATTGAAGAAGTGGAACCATTAATGAAAAAAATAGTAGCAAGGGATTAGATAACCAGTGCGGAAGAAACAAAAGGAACACTGTGTGTTGTGCACAATTCCACTTTCGTTGCTATCACAGTTCCTAACATGAACCAATCAAGCATTTCCTTTTACACCTATATAAGGCTAAGTGGGAAGTGACTGTTCGCCTTTGGCAAACATTATTGCTATATGGTTATAATAAACAGCCAGCTTGATTCAGTGCATTTAGAGCAGCAATTTTACTCAATGGATGCTTTCTTTATACACATGTATGACTTTTGCAAGATGCCCCTACCTGCGTATTCTGGCACCTGCTCGTGCGCGCGCGCGCATCTGTGTGTGTGTGTGTGTGTGTGTGTGTGTGCGTGTGTGTGTGTGTGTGTGCGTGTGTGTGTGTGTGTGTGTGTGTGTGTGCGTGCGTGCGTGCGTGCGTGCGAATGAAATTTGTTTTATACACCAGAGTGCATATAGCAGAAGTGCGCTTGCATGCATATGGACCATTCGTTTGCTACAACCACTGCAACTGAGTTAATTGACCATAGTTGTGTACCTGCAGGCAGACCATTGCTTTTTGCGTGCCTTCCAAATAAAAGCACTGAAAATATCGCTTCCATACATTGTAGACTTTACTTTCTTGAATTCATTCACAAGTCGACAATTTGACATTCACTATTTTGGAATAAGTGTTTTTATTTCATGCGCTTATATGACATACTGACGACAGCTGTCTATGTCGTACGATGCATTTTGATAGGCGCAGTGTTCTTCATAAGTGTCCAGACAGTGCTGAGGGTTATTGTCTGTAACATCTGTCACCCATACCGCACACTCTGTAATAGAAAAATCCCAGATGAGTATGCAACACTGCACTGCAGTGAAGGCGAAAATTCACTCAACGAAGTTAAAAGTTAAGTTAATTTTGCTTATATTTACGTGCTTTCATTCATGTGGATATGTGGACCATCGGGAATACTTTACAGGCGCTTGGGCCTGGAGGCACACATATTTCTTCCTACATTTTACATAGTTACGCGCGGTTGGGAAAAAGCATATCTTGACCGAAATTTGTCAGTTTTGAGGCTTAAATGTTATCATGCTAGCTAATGGCTCAAATATAAACAGGAACCTAAAGTGCGCTACTTAACATTCTAAAAGTTTGGGCTACACAGGAGTTATGAACTTGGTATCTTTCATCAGCATATATTGTAAAATTCAATAATGCTCGGATTAACATACATCAGTGAAAGAGTGCCATATCCACGGAATCCCTTTTCTCTCCCAACATGTCGAGCAATATCTTTGAGGAAGTATCTTCTTGATCGTAAACCAATCCTACGCCTTTCAGCCATGACGACCTTATGGTCGCAAAAGCTTCTTTTGTTTTCAAGTGCTCTTAAAAGTAATGATTATATTCACCACTCTAAGCTATTCCTGTAGAAAGGTAGCCTGTGGGGCCAGTTGGTTCATGACTTGAAAGCACTATGCCGCAAATACAACACAAAAAATAGTACGACACCATCCGTCCACACCGTAAACTCTTTATTGGAGGAAAAAGGGTATATTCATGCCCGTCAACCACGGAAGTGTACAACGCTTTATCGCTATCAATTCTGCCGGTAACAGTAAGCAGCAAGTGACATGACTAAATACATATGACTAAACACCTAAAACGAAGGTTACAAAATATAGACGCAAGAACTATTAGCAATAGCAGAGTAAGAGAATCGTAGGAAAAGCAGTGTTCAGTATCCGATGCAATAGCAGTCGAAACCTAAAACATAAAAGCAAAACGAAAACAGAAGTAATTAAGAAAATATCCATCACACCAGCACCACCCAGGACAGGTCGTCCGACACCGAATAAAAAGATTATTGCGAAGCAGATCTTCATAAAACAATTTCCTGATAGCAAATTTCAGTTTTTGTTGAAGAGCTGCAGATTTATCAGTAATACACATGTTCCTGTTCATTTTATTAAAAAAATGTTTAAACATTTCTCGTGAAACCTGATCGGAATTTCTGCCTAGAACCCTGATATTGCTAAGGACAGCCTCAGACTCACAATCTATACATTAGGGTTAAAATTTCACCCCCTGCTTCCACGCCTTTTATTGCACTCGGGTTTCTTATTTCGCCCAATCTGAGTACAACCGTTCCAGATTTTTGGGCGCGGAGAACGCTACGACTGACTGACTCTATTATTGCTAGCATTTGTTTGGTTTATATTTTGTAACCCTTGTTAAAAGTGTTTGCTTCTTACTGTTACCGGCAGGGTTAACAGCGATTAAGCGCTGTACACATGCGTAGTCGACGGGTATAAGTATGCCCCTTTTCTTTCATTAAACAGTTGGCAGTTCGCGTATGTGGTGTCATATTCTTTCTTGTCTTTGCACCGTAACGTTTTCAAATAAGTTACAACTAATCACTGTCAATATTATATGTATGCCATTTGTACTATATATAATGTAAAATATCGATTGGGACACTCTCCTTCCTCCTTGAAAAGAGCTCCCAGCAAGACAAGCTCTGCGCATGGTATAAAATATTTAGGGAGAGAAGGATTTATTGGGCCCTGAGAAAGGAGTGAGGCAAGGCTACATACTGTCGCCCTGCCTATTTAACCTATATGCAGAGTGCATCATGAGGAAGGCCGGTCTGGACGAGTCTTCAGCTTGAGTGAAGATTGCTGGAAAACGTATCAACAACCTTAGATATGCGGATGATACCACTTTAATGGCAGAAAGAGAAGTGGAACTCAAGAGACTTCTGATGCGCGTACAAGAAGAGAGTGAGAAGTTTGGGCTTAAAGTGAACATTAAAAAGACAAAGATCATGGCGTCTTGCCCTATGAAGTCCTGGAGCATCAATGGACAAGAAGTGGAAGCTGTGACAGATTTTCTCTTCTTGGGCTCCAAGATTACCTCGGAAAGAGACTGCAGCCATGAAATTAGGAGATGCCTGCTTCTGGGAAAGAGAGCAATGGTTAGCCTTGACCGCTTAGTAAAGAGCAGAGACATTAGTCTGCCAACCAAGATCCGTATAACTCGGGCTATGGTCTTTCCAGTTGTGATGTATGGATGCGAGAGTTGGACTGTGAAAAAGGCTGACCGCCGAAGAATTGACGCGTTTGAATTGTGGTGCTGGCGAAGACTCTTGAGAGTTCCTTGGACTGCCAGAAGATCAAATCAGTCGATATTGTCGACCCTAAACCCTGACTGCTCATTGGAGGGTCATATTCTAAAGTTAAAGCTCAGATACTTTGGTCATCTGATGGGAAGAGAGGAGTCGCTGGAGAAAGATTTGATGTTGGGAAAGGTTGAGGGTCTCCGGAGAAGGGGTAGGCAGCGAACGCGATGGTTAGATGGCATCCTCGAGGCACTGCAGATGAAGTTTTGTGATGTTAGGAAGATAGAGAGAGACCGGAAAGCGTGGCGTGACATGGTCAATAGGGTCACAAAGAGTCTGACACGACTGAACGACTGAACTGAACTGAACATCGAAAGCCATCTTATTGTAGCGCCCGAAGAAGTAGAAGCGCGATCGTTTCAACGAAAACGACGCTGCTCCTGTGACTCGTACGCTTGCGGTTCGGCTGCTGTTGCACTACCCTGTGTCGTTGCCCTGTTCACCCATTGTCTCTGCTGCCGTCGTGTGCGTCAGAACGTATTGCCGTTCCCCGAAAGGTCCAGCAACGGAAGTCCCGATTGCGTCACTCAAAAATAAAACACAATCTTATGTTTTGCTCGTGCATGAAGCGCAGTACTGAAACTGAAATGCACTAATAATAAAATAGTTTTCTGTATTAAAATGACTGTAAAGAGCATAACACATCGGTGGCGTCCGTCGCGCTATCTTTGCTATGTTGAATAATTTGAAAAATCTGCGCGGCGTAAATCCGTAAAAAGAGGTTAAGGAGTCATAAAAGGCGATTGTTGCGGAGAGCTGTCTCTGAAGGCAACCTTAAGGTAACATACATTCACAGACGGAAGCATTGATTACAGTGAAGGTAATTGAAGAGTGTAACCGTTGTCATACCATCACATCCTGGCTGCGTTCGCGGCAAGTTTTGCTCCTATTAAGAATAAAAAACATCGTATTATGCAACCTAAAGGGAACACACCCCAGCAAATATGGTCGTAATTTAATTGGTTGTTGTGAATTTCAAAATAAAAATATTTTACCTACAGGAGTCGAACACATGTCTTACAATCAGGTACGTGATGTGAATCCATAGCGCCAGAGAAGCGACGGTTAATGCGGTTTTTAAATGCGCTCTTATTCGTTTTGATTCAACGTACTAAAGATGGCGCGACGGACGTAACGGGCATGATCAGAGGATTACTGCAAGAAATTTTAATCCAGCGAACTCGTTTATTGCGTATGCATTTTAGTTTATGCACTGGAATGTATAATAAAAAACAAATATAGCTTTATTATCTTTCTTTTTGCTGTGATTTATTTTTAGTGACACCACCGGACACTTCCGTTGCTAGAGTTTTCGGGGAATGGCAATGCGCAATACGCTGCGTCAGGACTTGACATTGGTGGAGGTGCAGGGATAACATTGCTCTGAAGCAGGAAAATCCCTAGAAATCTTCTCGCATAACTTCGCGGATGCTTTCTTGAATATCGGCGACGCCAAAACCTCCTAGGCCAGACGAGGTAAGGCTCGATACGTTAGAGAAGTTGTCGAAACGCTAATAGTGGTTGTTCCTCGTGGCCAAGGCTCGCCCGATAGTTGTCGCTTCAGTGACAAACCTCGCTACTGTAGTGAGTGGAATTCATATAAAAAAAAAATTTCATTTCGTTCGCCTGTCCTCAAGGCACGTACCTTTTCTCTTCTGTAGGCCTAGGGTCGGCGCGAAACATTAAGCTCAGAACGTCCTCGACCAAACTTCTCACGCTCTCCGCTGGGCCCTGAATACAAGTTTGTAGTATCTCTTTAGCATGCTGTCGTCAGTATTGGTTCGCGAACGTGTGGACCAGTTCGCTGTTGCACGTCTCCTAAGATGAGAGTGAACCCTCAGGGTTCTCGAACCTATACTTCGCTGGTGCCTCCAGCGAGAACTAAATGATCTGCAGGCATTGATTCAGTGTCCACTCGTTGGGCGAGCAACCCGTACATAGTCATGGACCTAGTCGTCAACGTCATCCAGGCCATCGCCATGGAATGGGAAGACCGACCTTGGTGCTACAGGCACGTATACTATCCGTGCGCAGTCGCATTGTCAGGCTGTTGCGACTGAGAGGCCATGGTGACGTTAGCCCGAGACATCTTCCCCGAGAGGATAACCGATGGTCGCTGAGGGTAACAAACTGGATTCCGAGGGAAGGAAAGCGTAGCAGGGGCGGCAGAAAGTTAGGTGGGTGGATGAGAATAAGAAGTTCGAATGGGTCAAGTGGATGCAGCTAGCACAGAACCGGGTTAAGTGGAGAAATATGGGAGAGGCCTTCACCCTGCAGTGGGTATAATCAGGCTGATGATGATGATGATGATGATGATGATGATGATGATGATGATGATGATGATGATGATGATGATGATGATCTTCCCCTTGGAAAGGAGTCCAAATTCCGACGCTTGGCCTTGCTGATGTCTGCTAGAGCGGAACTCAGGTTCTGCTGCGGACTCCAAGAAAATCCGGCGGCCAGTACTTAATACTGGACTCAAATTTCGTGTTGGGGTGCACTGTATGAGAATAATTACCCCGAACCTCTACCAATGTCACATCCTGACGCACAGGGACGTGACATTGGTAGGACAGCAGGACAGGACAGCAGAGACCTCGGGTCAAGAGGGCAACGGCACAGGGCACCGCACCAGTAGTGGAACCAGCACGCGTGCGAGGCACAGCAGCAGCGTCGTTTTCGTCGAAGCGATCGCGCTTCTTCTTCGGGCGCTACACTGCCAATGTAACGTGCTGACGCATAGGGACATGACCGCAGGAGAGAGCTCGGGTCAACAGGGCAACGGCACAGGGCAGCGAAACAGCAGCGGAACCAGCCCGCGTACAAGTAACAACAGCAGCGTTGTTTTCGTCGAAGCGACTGCGCTTCTTTGGGCGCTACAATAGGCTATATGCACAGGACAGCCATTTTAGAAATGGGTGATCCAAGTACACCATGCCGCCCTATCGGCCACTGTTACACAACGCCGCCGCTGTTATGAACTCCGGTCGAAAACGGCAAAGTACCAAATACCAGTGCGAATAAGGCGCTTATAGGTGACTGAAATAAATCAGCATGTTTACGGCAAAATACCAAATACCAGTGCGAATAAGGCGCTTATAGGTGACTGAAATAAATCAGCATGTTTACAAAGTGTACCCGTGTAAATTTCACGAAATGTGGCAAAGCTTTCTCCCGTTCTCTTTTTACCTTCTCGGCCATTATACGGAGCCTTGAAAAGAGTGCAGTGCTCGTAGTCTGTGTTGACGTAGATAAGGGTCCTCTTAGAACGGCCTGGATTATCAGTAAAAAAAAAGCAGACTGAGTGCATCATAGTCAAATATGATGTGCTGTTGTTACGCTAAAGCGACAAAAACACCGAACGAATAGGCTCGGCCTATCAGATACCAAAAAGTACGGCCAATAAAATATATACAATAACTGAAAATGTCTAATTCTTCAAGCTCATATGTTTGTTTTAAGACATACTTGATAAAATGTTTCTTGCTTTTCTAACAGAGGTATTGTATTTTGAGCTGAATTTTACTGGCGTATGTTTCTACATTCCCTTAATTGTTTTCAACTATTGAGACAATATTCTTCTTCGAATAAAAACGTCGGCAAGTGTTCTTTGTGTTCATTTGTTTTCGAAGCTATTATAGTTCATTGCTAAATGGTAGTTTGAATCATAGTACTAGCATTTTTGCTTGAGCAAGTGCTTCAGTTTCAGATTAGATTAGTATAAACAGAAAGTTCACAATAAGCGGTGAAGGCTTTCACTACAGATAAGATAATCTAAATGACTCAAATTACGTCATCCAATACCCACGCGTAATTAAACCAAACTTTGTTAATCCACGATATAAAGGAGAGTAAAGAACAAAAGTTTCATATCGCTGGCTTTTCGTTTTGCAGAGAATGAAAAGGACGGAGGATAGAATTGATTTTTGCTGAATACCAATGGCAGATCGCGAGCGCTTGACCGTAACACAAACGGAGCGTATATGTGCGGCTGAGATCCATTCCATTTGCTATTGGAATGCATTCGTTACCGCTGAAGCAGCTTCCGATGGACGTAAGCCGATAAAGGCGCAGAACTGGTTCTCGTGGCCCCAACCTCTACACTCGCCGCCACCGCCATCTGCCTACATCGATTTTTGCGACCACGTTTTTGCAACTGTTGCCAAAACAAGCGTATCTAAAGGCATATACCTGTGTGTTTCCGATAAAGGATAATCAAATTTTGGATCGAAGCTAATACATGTCGTTGAAGTAGTAGAAGGGTCGGTTGAAAAAGCTGCCGACAACGAGCACAGTATAGCGGCTTCTCAAGTGGCATGAATGCAAGCGTTTCCTTTCTGAGTTGACTGCGAGGTTGGCTTGTTGTAATCTGAATAACCATATAATACTTTAAACACTCTTCTCACGTCGAATGTGATACGGAAAAATTTACGAGATCTGAACGCGATAAACTATGCCTCTGATATGGGCGTTGTCGTGGTTGGTTGCGGGGTTTCGTCGCATTGTTGCCGCCCGAGTGAGCATAAACACCGTCCTTGCATATTGATCATATCACATGCTCTGTAAGGCTAACCTGAAACAAATGCTTACGACAGATATATAAGCAAACAAGTGTGACAACCACCAGCATATCGTCGTGGCCAGATGGTCAGGCGATACTTTTCTTGTCTGCTACTCAACTTGCAGGTACGTTCGTGTATAGCTGCCCAACACGGTTGTCTTTTGTTGGGACAGCCACACTACACTTTGAGCGATTCCATGGAGCGCTGGAGAGCCCCAAGTGCGCATGCGCGAGCAAGTGACGTCACATGGAGCACAGCTGGACAGGCGCGCCGGAGCCGCTACCGACTCCTCCGCTGCGCGAGTGACTCAGAGGTGCCGCCGCCATCCTGCCAGCTGTGCATGCGCCAGGAGAGCGTGACGTCACACAGTGCAAGCTGGCGCGCCGAAGCCACCGCAGACCCCTCCGCAGTGTCTCTTAGGAGAAGAATGTCGAAAGCCTAGCCTTCCTCTCCTACCATTGGCTTCTTATCGTTTGCCTTCTATCGGCGTTCGTTGCAGTGTTACAATTAAAATTGCTTTACATGAAAGGAAACGCGCAGTATCTATCACACTTTCCCCGTGGTTGGACGCTACACCACCACTCCTGTCGCATGGCGTGTATTGGCGCGTTCAGTTCCCCTGCGATTCCCAGCCGGGGTGGCGCAGTGGTTACGGCGCCCGACTACTGCTACCAAGGACGCGGGATCGAATCCCGGTCTCTGAGGCCGCTTTTCGATGGAGGCGAAAAGCAAGGCGCCCGTGTGTTGTGTGATTTCAGTGCACGTTAAAGAACCCCAGGTGGTCGAAATTTCCGGAGTCCTCCACTACGGCATCTCTCATAGCCTGAGTCGCTTTGGGACATTAAACCCCACAAACCAACCAAACCCCTCCGGTAAACTGAGTGCCCCTAAAGCCCCTTACGGCGCCCTACACGGGAGCGCTTCGTTTGGCCCCATCGGCTGTCACATTTGGAGGGCTCCCCCACTCTATGGAAAGCGCGCCGCGTTCATCGCATCCCTCCTTCTAGCCACCCTACCATAGTGGAAGGCTACGGAGTAATTTCGGCCACCTTGGGATCTTTAACGCGCACAGATATCGCACAGCACAGGGACGCCTCTCCAGTCTGCCTCCATCAAAACGCTGCCGCCGGCGGTAGGGTTCGAGACCGGGTACAATGCCTAGTGTACTATAATATGTGCCTAGGGGACTGGGTACTATACTATGTGGGCCGCCACACGAGCTCGCTGGACCAGCGCTTGTTGTGCCGCTAGATCCAGGCAGCCGAGCAGGGCCGCCTTCCAGTCCTTTCGGGTAAGGGAAGGGGTTATGGGTAAAAACGAAGGATTTAGCTGGCATGCCCAGACCATGTGAAAGGTGTCGGCCCGCGCTCCACAGAAATGGCAGAGGCCAGAAAAGGAAGGGTCGAAAAGTTTCAGTACTGCCCGGCACATTAGTATTAGTAAAAGGTCTAAGAAGTATTATTTCGCCCGCTTTTCCTAGCCCGTTGAGAGGAGCCTGTTACTGACGGTGCGAGCTCTGGTAACAGGCACAGGTGTCGTGAAAAGTAAAGAGAGGATAAGTGTCCTGCTCCAGATCGGTAGGGTCTCCAGATCGGTTAGTGAGTGCGCGGGTGGCCGAGTTGGCGGCCTCATTCCCTGGTAGGCCCTGGTGGCCTGGAGAGCACCGATGAACTTTGAGGTGTTAGACGGAACGCTGGTTGAGTTCCGTACAATGCTCGGTCACCTGCAGTCAAAGCTTTCGCTCTTCAGGTCAGCAGCGTTCAAACCCTCAAACGTTTTAGGCGGTTTTGTTTTCTGGGTTATCAGCGTTAGTATTTTGTATCCGCTGTAGCCACTTCTGTTGCGACCGACAACCACTGAAAGTAATGCGACGGCAGCCTACTGCGATATTGCCTGATGGCTGACCATGCCGGTGCCGTTCTCTCCTTCGTCGCTTGAGAGGAGGATTTTCCGTCGATATTTATGCAGGCCGCCAGGCCAGGTTTTTCACCGCGAGAATTTTGCAGTGAAAGTTTAACTTATGGAGGTCGGTTAGCAGAAAACGCAGCATTCATGTCAACCACAGGTGCTCGGACCGCTGCGCGTGTAGCAACGATGTGTCGGTCGTGACAGCAAATAGATGCGGAAAACACCTAATCGTTGTATGGGTTTCTGTCCAGATCCCCCTCTTTTGACATAGCAACTATCGCTGCTCCACGGAGCGATGCGGGAGTGACACCCGATCACATTCTGCCATTGAACAGCACTGCTTTTCAAATAGAGCAGACAATTTTGATCCGGATCTGCTATTGGAATTCAACAATAAAATCCGCAGTTGCTCTGCCAGGCGCTGTTGTTTTGGGACATTTTTCTTCGAGTATATTCATGCTTACCATTGCCGACGGTGAAGACCGGTTTTCCATGCTCAGACCCGGATCGAACGTGTAAAGCTCCATTATTCCTTGAAGAGCAGTCACAAAAACGAGATATGTCATTTTTTTATAACATACCTGTAATGGCGGAAGCGGGAAATATTGATGCCCTCCCGATAATGTGCGCTTAGATACGCATCCCAGGAATGTTTTTGGACTTTGTTATTCCTCCGCTTTCTCGTGATCCCGAGTATGAACCGTACCGCGAATCAATAATCAGTAATAACTCGGTCTTTATTCGACAGTACCTAGCATAGACGTTACAAATGAATAAATTATTTCACTCAAGTAAAAGCATGGACGAATTGGGGCGAGGGAAGCAAGGTAAAAGCCGCGCCAAAGGGAGCTTGACTGGCTAAGTTTCAAGGATCACCAAGGAGCAAACACAACCGTTATAAAGTATCGCACGCGTATATACCGGAAAAAGTAAAGAACGGCAGTGCTTTTATGTTGGGAAGGATATACGTGACAATGGTAAACAAGCGAAAATACATTTTTTCAAATAAAACCGGATGCTCCATCCTGCACTGGTTACTAATCTCAAAGAAAGTTTCTCAGATTTAAAGAACTATTGCTTTTGGATTAACTTTGGTATTTTTTGTGTACTGGGCAGGCTGTTTCTTATATTTTAGACTCTAGTTCGCGCTCAGCAGAATAAGGCGTCAATGTTCCCTGTGGCCTGTGGAACCACATCACACGTGGAATTTTCTGTTGGCAACGGCCTGTAATGTTACAACTTTGTGTATTTATTGTTTGAGAGGCCCCAACAACTTGTGCTCATACAGCGGACACTGTTTAGCAATCTTGAAATTGCGGAGTATAGATCAGAACTTTTGTCCTTATATGCCTTGAACACATGCACATTTGCCGAGAAGCCTATACATGCCATTTGCTTTCCCCTGATAAAACAGTTGTATGAAGCGCCGCGGTGTCTTCCTTCTTGAGTGCGTCATTGTTGCGCTGAATTCCCTCTAAAATGTTCCTAGTTGCTCGTTTGGTAGTTTGCTCTATTATGTGTTCTAGTTTGAAGCGTGATGTGCTTTTTTTTCTTATTTGGTGCGGGCTAGTTTGTAACATGTTCCGTTTTATCGCACTAATGGTTTTTCCCTGTGCTGTTCTGAGTCATGCTGATTTGGCGTCTCTCATAGCCTGAGTCGCTTTGGGACCGACCGACCGACCGACCGACCGACCGACCGACCGACCGACCGACCGACCGACCGACCGACCGACCGACCGACCGACCGACCGACCGGCCGGCCAGCCAGCCAGCCAGCCAGCCAGCCAGCCAGCCAGCCAGCCAGCCAGCCAGCCAGCCAGCCAGCCAGCCAGCCAGCCAGCCAGCCATGTTTTGCTCGCAAATGTGACGTCGCATGCTAGACCAACGGGTTGCAGTCGTCGTAAAGAGGAAATACGCAATTGTGCGCAAAGCTGCAGCAGATATTCAAGGAAGCAGACGAACAGCGCCCAAAAGCAAGAACAATGAGAGCAACTCATATATATTTACCTTTCGCCTTGCTCTGTGTTTCTTTTTGAGTACGACCGTCGACTTCCTGTGGAATTCATATGAAAGCGCACCACACTGCCCATCATGTTTATTCTGTTACATCAGTAGCCAGCTGCGGACGAAACTCGAGAGGCGCGTGATCTGCGGTAGCTTAGCGCGAAATTTCACCTTGTCGCGAAATTATCCTTATAGCGCTGCCCACACGTGCCAGGATGCATCCGCGAGAAAAAAATGCGATGACACGCCCCTTTAAAGGGCGCTCTTTCAAGGCAGCGATCAGGCTCTTCAAGAAGCAGTCAATGTGTGCTGTTCACCAGCTTTCGTCAGCCGTCGTAGAAGGAGAACACTATTTCGCACCCGATGACTATAGCTTATCTGCTCTAGCAGCAGTCAAGCCACGCTTTTCGTTCTTCGTAATAGGTCTGCGGGTACATCTATAATATAAACACGCAATTTTACAAACATGTCTCTATGCCCACGCTATCAGAGCCGGTCAACTTGCTCGAGAAGACCAATATTTGAAACAGAAATATGAAATGCGGGAAATGTGAGCGCTTCTCTTCATCACAATCCTCATCTGTCTGCAATTAGACCTCATCAGTAAACTGACTGTCGGCACTTATATAACAGCAAATACTTGAATATATAATGCTCGTTATGCTCCATTTAAATGCGATTTTCGTCTGCACTTCAGAGTTTAGTGCATAATTGAAAATAACTAATTGAAAATAAACGTGACCCATCTGTGAAATATTGCAGGAAATTGTACGCCTTGCAATACCTTTGCTACAATATTTGTCCTGCGTTCTGACCGAGTATTTACGACTCCCGTCACCGGCAACAGTAGCGCCCCATTTACGAATCCGGTCACCGCTGGTACCGCTGATAGCGCCTAGTTCAAGAAAGGTGTTAATAGCGAAAAATTTAAGCTTCGCGATCTAAAATTTCGGGAAACTTTGATCGTTATGTGTAATTTTACAATATACGAAACGATTACTTTCGTAAATAACTGCCGTTAAAAATGGCGCATGTTGATAATTTCTAGGTATCGGCACATCATTGGAACTGAAAATTCGCTCTTTCTTAGCCAGTAATATGTGGACAACAAAAAATGAGCATTGTAAGCCGACTCAGCTACACGAACGATTGTAACTGCCAAAGAGAAATCCTAAAGCTTGATATCGAAGTGACCAAGCAATGATTTTGCTAAGAGAAAAATTTCCTGACTTACCTTGAATGCATCAAAGGGAAAATTCTTATACCCCTCTTTAACCTCGCAGTCAGCTGTGGGTAAGGCCAGCAGGATAGAATAGACCTTTCTGTATGAAACATGGCACCGCCTGGCCGCCAGATGTGTCAGCTCAAACGCATGTTTGCCGCGATCCACAGTATGCGCATTGAACTGACACGAGTGCTCGCACTGATAAGCTTCGTAGATCAAAGCCACTTGTGCGCCCCTTTTTATTATGTCTGCTTGGTAGCGTGCCTAACGCACTCTGATCTGTCTCTGCAGATACAGCAACCTTGGTTCGAAGCTTGAATATCTGCGAGTTTTGACTTTAGGAATTTGTAGCTTACATAAGCCATATTTGCACGGACGCGAAAACTTGTCGCGCTCAGTTGAAATATATAATTGTCTCACGTACAATTACGGTGCGTAACGTTTTGAAGCACATGGCGTCAGTCGATATCAGTACTGCCTTTTTTTTTTGGGGGGGGGGGGGGGACTTTTTTTTTATTTCTTTAAACCAGGGGGGTAAATCCTCGTTCTCGGACAATTACGGCGTCGCCAATGGCTGCATCGGCCGTGGCTTTGCTAGCGAAAGAGGATGTGCATAGTTTTGGCAGGTGGAGGTTTTTTGCAGGGTGTCGCTTCAGGAGCAAGTTTACGATTTAGCCGTAACAATTAGTGGATGTCTTGCAAAACTAAAGTTCATTCCTTTGAGTCCTGCCATTTCCCCACCTAGCATCCACATTTCATTGAAAGTGAAAATGGCTAATAGACCCCAATATCCGTTCTTACCTGAAGAAACCCACATATATATTATATGCGTGCATGTCCATGCGTACATGTGTAATAACCGGACACTGTAGAAAGGGCTTCATTTCTAATGCTTCGGATGCCTCCGACCGTCGTCAGAGTTCAAACTTTGTTACATGAAAAAAAAAAATATTAAAAGTCGTGTCAAGGACACTGGTGTTTTTTCTCAGAGGCTGAATATAAATTTAATTCACGCGTACTTTGATAATACTGTTGCTGGTTTTCTTGTTGCCTAGGTTTTTTTGTTGCCTAGCTAGGAGGGATATATATATATTGACTGCGTACACCTCACCAAATATCTATATGAAGCGCCCGTGCTGTCCGCTTCATTGGGATTCCTCTTGGAGCTAAACCTCCGATTATTATGTTTTAAAACCAAGTACCTCAGCAATTACTTCTCTCAAAATGCCTAATTACATTAAGGTGAAATCTTTATGGTGACTTTCGCGGGATATTTTCGCGAGATTCCGGAAGATATGTCTTCAAGACACCGCAGTATGTTCTGGTGTCGAAATAATTAACCTATTCAGGACGTCGCAACAATTTCAGACGACGAGGTAAGTTGACCGTTTGGGTTGTTTAGGCCTACTCCTCACAAAAATCCCCCTGCGGCAACATGTAACTCAGTTCATTCTCGCATGTCAAAGAAAGGCGTCCTAAGATGCCGATGTCGCCGCCGGCGATAGCAAAGAAAAGAAACGAAATTTTAACAATTACACAAACACGCAAGGTAGAGCTAGAATAGAAGGAGAGGCTTCCGCCATCAAACTATTAAGCGAATCTAAGAGCAGTTCCTAACGTTTCCTGTTCAGCCACAATTGCTTTTATGCTTTTGGCAAATGAATATTGTTGTGGTACTTTGTACTTTTTCCTATGATGGGTTCTAGAGGTACTAAGCGTACATCACACCTAAATTGACAGCTGCTATGTACTCTGCTAATAGACATAGGCAGGGACATTCGAAAGCTTACGCCAGATGAACCAGACAGATTGAAAGGCTTTCGTACAGATGGTAATAATATTGGTATCCCATTGTAATTTTGCTCGAATAGAAACACTTAGATATTTTATGGACAGTGATTCATTACGTATAATTAATGTTATCAATAGAACAAGAATGTGGCAGCAAGGTGGTGTTCCTAAATAATGATCAACCTAGCACTTATCAATCAAAAGGTTCATCTCCCATTTCCGACATGAATCCTAAATTAGTTCCGAAAGTCTTTTTAAGCGTAAATTGACGGGTTTTGATTTAACCAAATTCTTAAGAACGCCACCGTCCGTAAAAAGCTTTATCTTACTTCACTGTGTACAACATTAACAATACCTTTACCCTTCATAAGATATAAAATTGGCGCCATAACTGAACCTTGTTGCACCCCTGAAGTTACTTGCAGGGCATCCGAGTAGTAGGTGTAGGTGCCAACCTACTAAGACTGGCTTTCCAGAAGACGCTAAGAAAAGTTATATACTACTATTGTTCGCACGGCATGAACAGTACATATTAATTTATCGTAATGCACTTCATAAAACGGTTTGGAAAAGTTCAAAAATACAGCATCAATCGATACAGCATCAAACCACTACCGTTTGTTTTATTTGTTAGAGACCAGAGCCTACACTTCCGGAGGGAGGAGATGGTAGTCACGCTGCTGACCTCTTCAGATGGGAGCTCTTCTGGGTACTGCTGTCACTCAACTCACCCTTGTGTTTTTACTACGTTGATCTCGGGTCTCCTTACATCCCGATGATATACTGCGCTGTTATTTTGAAGCGAAGCCGCGCGCGGGAAGCGAACGGGGAGACCGCCATTGACTCTGGCATCAGCAGTCGAATGTTTCTTGTTCCGCATTCCTCAGCCTGGGTGTGGACCGGGGATTGTACAAAATTGCCCTTTACATGCCTTCTCAAGTTCATGCCCAAAAATTAAGTGGGCACCAACTTTTTTGAGTTTGGAGGGCCTGATTAACCGTCCAGCTCTGCCAGTGGCGATGTGTGTTGAGCCATCGACATGCGATTTGTGTCGTCGAGATGTGTTCCGCGCATCCCTCACTCATCGTGATGTGCACTGTTGGTAAGCGTCTTGGCATCTGGCCAGCGAGCGCCCCTTGATCCGCCACACACCCGACAAATCTGGCGCTGTGGTTCCATCTTTTGGGCACTTCGGAAGGGTGTCGGGTCTAATGAGTGTTTTGTAATGCAGCTTTCTGTGTAGCAAAACAATTGCGCATGACCTGCACCTTCCTCACATATGAGCGCGGCTGAATGAGCGCAAGTGAATGCTGGCTGTGTCCTAAACTTTTCTGATGTCAGAACCTGCGTTGTGGGTGAGGTGGTACATGTACCTGCACGACAATCAGGCTTTTTCGAGAGAATCTTCTGATAAGCAACTTTTTAGGAGTCTTCAGTTTTCCACGGCTGCTAAGAAATAAAGCCCTTCGAGGGATGCATTCTACTTCCTTCATGGTCATTGTATGGCAGTAGTACTTGATGTCGATACAATATATGGCTATTACTCCAACTTCATCGCTATTGACGAGGGCAAACATATATCCACCTCGTGTTATAACTGACACAATTAGGTGAGACCGACACCTCACTGAATTCTGTCACCATTTACCAGACAACAGTCGGGTAAGCAGCGATTGCTCACGAAATAGCCAATATCCTCGAATGCCTTCACACCCAAGTTTCCGAAGGACTGTAAAGCCTTTTCAAATAATTCCTTGCAACATACACATTTAACACGAATCCACCCAAACAGGAGTGAATGGCGTTTCTCTGGCGTCCTCTATAAATGAGTTTCGAATTAGAAAGCAAAAGTTAGGTTAAAAGTTCACCCCCCAAAAAAACGGAGAATATGCGGGTGGCTGGGGTAATTTATTTGGTGTAGATTTAACAAAACAGGTGGTTACGGCATGCAGCGGAAGCTCATGTGGAGTAGACTTTTTTTATTAGTTGCCATTAGTCATGCAGGCCACTTATGATTGGTATGGCGAGCAGGTGCTCACTCCAAACATGCGTTCATTTGCTGTTAATATGATGCGTTTTAACCGCCGCTTTTATCGGTGCTATTAGCCTCGATCCAATTTCGCAATTACGGAGCGTGTACCACCGCCACATGTAACGGTTTGTTTCTGCTGAGTAAGGGATGCGCTATGCGCAGTAGAAACTTCGTGCTTGTGAACGGGGACATGCTCTCGCCACACTTGCGTGCGCAAAAGCATAGTGGCAGCGGTGTGATGCGCTTTACGTTTGGCATTGTCGCCCTGTTCATGAAATTGTAGGCGGAAGTGTGCTATTTGATGACGCACTGTAAGTGCAAAAGGACCTAGAAGGTGTGGCTTATCAATTCGACTTGTTCTAATTACTTCTTTGAGAAAAATAATGAAAACTTTAAAAGAAAAGTGCATCGAATTGCTGCCTTTACATCCTTCTGAATACTGGGTTTGCTACATTGCCCTACTGAAAAAATTGTATTTGAGCTGTACAAGAAAGTGTGAGAGGGAATGAGAATGTATAAGAATATGTGAGTTCTTGGTAGATTAAACGTGGATTTATGAGAGCACGTAGAGCCACTGTGCAGGAACGCATGAGATTGTACAAGTTCTTGTGAGTTTGAATGAGCCCATGAGCGAGCTCACAGAAGCACGCACAGCCACTGTGCAAGATTGAATGAGAATGAGCTGGTCACGTATTTGTGCGAGCTTGTAGAAGCACATGGAGCCAGTGCGTAAAAGATGCTCTAAGAGAGCATGCAAACTACGTGGCCATGTACATGATTGCATGCTAAAAAATTAGTCGTTGAGACTGTGTAGGTCCTTCCAATATGAAAGAGGTCAAAGTTAGAGCTTTCATATAATGATTACTTCATGATTATTTGCGACAGGTACACTTTTTCATATTTCACAATTTTGGTCTTGGCTTGCAGCACATTTTCAACATTAGTAGAAAAGTGCTTGCTTCCATTCATTATGCAGAAATCTTTATATGACAACATGCACGCTGAGCAACAACTACTCGACATATCAAGCTTACTGTAAAGCAATGTCAAAAGCGAGATACTTCAACTAGATCTAATAGCATCATTTGCTTCTCTTTCAACCGTTCGTTTCTGAAAGTTGGACGCAGCCATAGATGCACGACAAAGGCTGTGTGCACAACATTGATGTGTTGCCTGTCAAGCAGATGACGGTCAAACTGGCGATCAAAATCTCCCTTACATTGTGTTTTGCATATGAATGGAGACAACTCACTATAACAGCACACTACTACCACCATTAGGCATCACAAATTTGTATGAAGAACTGGCTTGTAGTTTCATCTGTAGAAGGAAAAGTAAATGTGATAGCAGAAATGTGAAAGCCAACTCCAGTACTAAACTTCACGAGCTCATATTCACTTGTAAAGACCACAGAAAGACAATTCTCAAAAGACTGAACAGCACTAACAGATGGGATGGGAGAGAAGATGACAACAATTCTGCTTCTTTATCTCCCTTACTATCTTAGAGCACTGTTCACTAAATCGACTCATTATAAACAACCAGCCTGACTCTCTTTTTCAGCACAAGGATAGGCTGAGCAAAACAGCTCCTACAGCCTTTTGAGTTTTGATTTGCACATCTACACCTATATACACCATTTTTAAGTTTCCTGAGACTATAGCAAAAATTTGCTGAACTGCACTACTCTGAATTGAAGCTTTCTGCTGCGTAATGACACTTGCAAATGTTGTCCGTCTCAATGTCAAATAAAAAGAAAAAAAAGAAAGGATTGAATCGGTGATCTTAGACTAATGAAGAGATACACAAATCCTAGTACTTTATGAGAGGCGATACCAACAGTATGTGTTGCATCTTGAAGCTATGCACACTATACACATATATGCTGAATCATCATATTGCAAGGAAATGTATTTTATTTCGCATATTTTTCAGTGTAACTGTAGCTGCGTCACGCGAGAGGCATTGAGGAAAGCTGCATGTGCAACTCCACGAATATATGTTGTGCAGTTTCCACCAGCAGTGCATAATCATTATGCTGCATGGAAAGAGCAGCTTGATTGCTTTAGCTTCTTTACTGTATGCTGTAGGCCACAGAGATAAGTTGAAATATTTGTATGGTCAGTTTCTTAATTGAAGTAAAGAGCGTGCAAACACCCCACACTGCCTTCACTTGAAGCTTGACCGGTAAGCTATTTTTGCATATCGCATATCTTTCCTGATTGAGAGTTCAGGCTTTCACCCCACTGTCCTTGCTTTTGCTATACGCTACAGGCATTCAAAAATTTCGTCACCATTTAAGAGTTAAACACTGAAGTAGTGAGGCACATATCACACAAGAAATTATCGCTCTCAGGTGACCAGTTCGAGCTGACAGGCATAGATGTGGCGCCCATAAAGGAACAGCGGGCGAGCCGTATTGGGCTCGCCCACTGTTTTTTATGAGCGAGCACAATTAATTCAGCATCTTCTGTTTCCAAACAAATCACTTGATCTGTAAAACGCCGTATAGTCTTTCAATATTAACAAACAAACAATTGCCAGTGTAACTGTTTATGAACAGGAGTTTTCGCAAGGAACTTGGCAATGAATTTGGGCCAAAGCTCCGATTCGCCGAACCACAGACCGCGGTCAACCTAACGTCCATGACAAGCAAAGCACGCAGTTTGTCCAGCATCGCGAGAAAAGAAGCGAAACTCACGGTGGTTTTTCGCTAGCACTGCTAATTTTTGAATGTACAAACTACAGGCGCGTATACACGACAAACATGCAGCGTTAGCGCGTAGACGCCCGACACCGTGCTTGCCACTGTTCGGCGAGCAGCAAAGTCGTTAGGTCAGCGACTTCCGAAACCGAAACAAGTCGAAACCAGACGAGGCAGCCGAAGCGGATCGAAGTGCTAGCCGTAGCCATTATGAGTTGGTGGCGTCGCGCCTTTTTCTCTTGTGTGTTGTTGGGGGCCTTGCTGCTGGCGGCTCTTTATTTCGAGATATACGAGGCACAGAGCGCAACAAAATAGCTCGTGCGATGTGCAGAAGCGTGGTAAGGTTGTGTGCATACCTGTGCAAAAAGTGTGCTCGCGTGCCCGACAGGTAGTGCGTTTCCTTTGTGCGCTCTCACTGCAAACACTACGCTGACGACGGGACTATTGGAGGGCGGCCACCACTCGGCATACATTTGACATCTCGGAGGTAAGTTAATTTCCATCTTCCCTGTACATTCTCCTAAAAACTTTGCGCAGAACTGATGATGCAAGGCAACACAGCGCTAGTTCGTAAACATCAAGACGCGCATGTCATTATAACATACGGTAGTTTGCTTTTGACGAGGGAAGGGTGAATGCGTTTGCAGTGTCTAGGAAAAGAGACAGTTAGTGCCAGGGGCTGCACGCTCAGAGTAGAATATGCCGTACAAATCATCACTCGTAAGACCATTGCGGGGTGCACGATGCTGGCGCCTACTGCAATTCAGCCTTCGGCAAGAATTTAGAATGGGCCAGTTCCAAGTGCCTCGACCCGGGCCTTATGTTGCGCTGCAGTTGAAGATCCGGCGCTTGTGCAGTTGCAACTACACGGATTGAATAAGTGGTAAAACCTACCTGCGTTACAACAGGGCTAGATCATTATTCTTATGTTCCATAAATATTGCGGATGACGAGATATGGAGCCGGCGAACATGCGACGGCAGTATGATTCAGCAGCAACCGTACTTAAACTCCATTGTCGAGCCTTGGGTAGCAGAAGGGGAAAAAAAAAGTTTTGAGCTATTTTGAATTTTTTCGCCTGTATTGGGCTTGATATTTTCTTTTTCATACTTTGGTCGTGACTGAAGTAATCCCCAAAAACTACTAAGCGCATATAAATGACAGACACCAAACTCAGACCTTCAGTCCAGAAATGTCAGTAAGGTGTAAAGGTAATTATGCATTCAACAGTACCAATAGTATTGATTTTCTTGTTTAATTATTTACAAATGAAGCGAAAAAAATCTTAGTGCTGAGATGCCCCATTTTCATCTTCTCTAATATGAAATGTGAATCAAAATGTGCAGTTTTTCTGTACTCAGTATACCACTGATTCATCACAGATGTGAGAATATGAAATTCATGCAAGTTTCAAAATGAAGAGTGCATGCAGAATTCCAAGCAAAGCAAGCCTTTGCTTAAAGTATCATTCAGTTGTGGTGTTTTTGTTTAAATTTATGCATGTTTTGTAGAAGCAACGGTAGATGTTGATATGGAATTAGTGTTGTGTCTGGATCTAGATTATGAATGGCTACCACATTTATGAATTGCTTGGTTGCCACATGCACTTCCAGACATTGTTTGAGCAGTCACATCACATTCTGCATTTGGCTTCTTTTTACTTTTTTGCATGGAACTGTTTCCACTTTAGAGTGTGTAGCCTTTCACAATTCATAATTGATCGGGTGAGCATGTTTTGGCATGATAAAAGGTTTGGAAGTTCGAGAGCATTGGCCCTTCATGATGCACAAGGGGCAGACTGCTTACTGCACTGGTACCACTATCTTCCTAGATTCCTAGATATCACTCATATTTCTATACAGAATACATGTTTTCAGAAATCCACATTTCTTGTCTGACTCTGCACATTCTTCAGTTGACATAATGGGAGCTAGGGACGAACTTTTGCCTTTCTTGGTGCACTGCTCCTATTTCATTTAAAGAGCCGCCACATTTTCTGTAACCCGATTTGGGGTGCAAACACTGCATGTTCATAGGGTGGTCAGGGAGCAAACTTGGTGGCCCTGTGAAGGCCATGAACGATATGCTGATGATAGGCTGCCTTTAGACTGACTGGCTTGCATTTCTCGGTGTGTTTTGTATGTGCGAGGGTTCCATAAGCTGCCACATATATTGCTTTGATTTAATGTTGAGGTGACTGGCATGATTAAAAAGTAAATGTGATGATCGAAG
>JAJIZL010015724.1:0-12772 GCA_023969395.1 Amblyomma maculatum | reverse complement strand
GTGAGACGCATTGCCACACGTCGCAGGGGTATGGGAGAAGGCGACCTGTGCAAGATTATTCAAGCCTTCATGATAAGCAGAGTCATGTATATCTGCCCGTACTATCATCTACTTCGTAGGGAGGAATATGCGCTTAACAGTATAATTAGAACAGCACACAAAGCGGCCCTTAGCTTGCCGGTATACACCAACTCAGATCAACTACTGCAGTTGGGAATTCTTAACACGCTATCTGAACTAAGTAAAGCCCATAAGACAGCCCAAGTGACCAGCTAGTCACGCAGAGTTGTGGGACCGGTAATTCTCGACAAGCTCCACATACGCCCCCTGAGAAGTTGTGTACAACATCCCATTTATCGCCTGACATTACTAGTAGACTACTTGTTAAGCCAATAGCCAAAACCATCCTAACAGGTAGACATAATACCCGCAGGAAGGCAAGGGCATAGACCCTTGACAAACAGTACGAGAACGACTAACAAGCAGTGTACGTTGATGCAGCTCGACTCAAAACACGGAGCACACGTGACATGTATGGCCACTCCAACGTCAGCCTTCATTACGCTATAACATTTCATCCTAGCTCCATATGCGACGCAGTGGAAGTAGCTATCGCACTGGCCATCGCGCATCCCCGCAGCAAAAGTATCCTAAGCGACTCAAAGAGCGCCGTTCAAAATTTCGCAAACAATTCTGTAAGCGCGCCCGCGACGCGAATTGTGCGCCACCGATCTGCCAATCACAACATAAATCTCGTATGGGTTCCGGCTCACGCGGGTAACTCCGGAAACGAAAGGGTCGAACGTCTAGCCCAAGGCTTAACCAACCGGGAGACGAGAGATCTATCGGGAACGGACGCGCTCGTCGAGGCGCCGCGCACATACGCGGAGATAACGAACTTCTATCGCGAGCTAAGATGCACGTACCCCGCCCCTCAACCCGATCTGGACGGGGCCCAAGCCACGGCACTCAGACACCTACATAAAAAATGCCATTCTTAGCCCCTACGGATTATAGTTAAGAAGGAACGGAGATTACAACCCTGAATGTCGGCACTGCGGTGATGGGACGCAGGCCACTCAATACCATACACTGTGGGAATGCTCCAGCAATCCCCCTCCGAAGACACTCTTGCCAGCTCCCTCAGCGCAGGAATGGGACAAGTTGTTGGCCAGCTCAAGAAAAACTACGCAACTGGCCCTCGTCGCGCGAGCTCAAGAGGTCGCCCTCGACTGGAAACCAGCCTGGACTCAACCCAGCCCGAAATAATTTCTTGTATTTTGTGGCAATAAAAGTTGTTACCATCACCTACCGGAATGAATGCCGCCGGTGTCCTGTATTTCGGACAACGAAAAAATGAAAGATGGCTTAGCTCTGCTATGCCTGGATATACGTAGCGAAAAGCAGTAACTACCTAGGGATCAGAATACGTTTATTTCTCCAGTATTCTGCACTGTTCATCAGCAGCTAAACTCTCCTTGGCTTCCATGTTGAGCACGTCTAAGTTCACCGGAGTTCTATAATTCGTATACAAGAAAGGAAAGGCGCAGAATCTGTCACACGGAAGGGAAGAAGCGCCTCCCGGCGGCGCTTGAGCGCACTCGTTCCCGCTTGGTCCTCATAGCTGACGGCAGATGGGTGGAGTCACATCCTTGACATCACCCTAATTAAATGACTTAATGAGTGAGAAGACTTTATTTACAGCGACACGGACCTCAAGGCAGGGCTCAGCTAGGGGAGGGTCTTCTTGCCGGCTTTCCTGCGCCGTGGCCGCAGAGAAGGTCTTGGAGTAAGCCTCCTCCGCCAGGCGTGGGACGATCTTTTGTTCATCCACATTAGTGCTGCGGATGTAGGACTCCCTGGTAATTTGATCAAGGGGATCAGTTTCTTTAGCTTCCGGAGAAACGGGGCAGTGCCAGATTAGGTGATTTTGACTCAGGGGTACTTTGCAGAGATTGCAAGCCTCTGGGTCCCCTGTCAGCTCATTATGCAGAGTAACATGAGGAAAGAAACGATTGGCCTGAATTTTTTGCCAGGCCCTGCCTTCTGAGGGTATTAGGGACCTATCTGGTGGTGGATAGATCCTTCTGTTTAGTCTGGGAGTCTCAGAGAGCTCCTTGTAGGTGATGAAGGGGTCTTTGTCTCTGGGTAGCGGGGTCTCTGTGGCCGCTCGGGTATATACATCTCGAGGGAGGCGATGGGCAGCCTCATTAACTTAACTATTTTAGTCTTTGGTACTTTGAAATTGCGCGCCAATCACAGTATCTGTCAGTCGCGGAATCCCTCCTCACGGTAAACAAGCGGAATTATGAAGAGCGTTTCTCGACGCGGGCGGGATCAGAAGGTAAATTCTCCAGTCTTCTGCGCCGTTCGCCAGCAGCTGAACTCTCCTTGGCTTCCATGTCGAGCGCGTCTAAGTTCACCGGCATTCTATGATTCGGTTAGAGGAAAGGAAAGGCGCTGCATCTGTCACTCGCGGCAGGCAAGAAGCGCCGCCCGGCGGCGTTGGAGCGCACTTGTTCCCGCTTGGTCCTCACAGCTAACTTAAAAATTTTGAGGACGCTTAAGCTTCGCCTTCAAGAGTGGAACGCGATAGCGTTATTGCACCTCGTTCGCACCGCCCACTCATTCGCTCGGTATGCTCTTGAGTCACACAAAGACATAGTTTTCATACTCAACACTTCTAAGTGCACTGTACAACTTTTTTCTAATTATTTGTTCAAACAAGTGTTTCTCACAATCTACATTATCGCAGGCACTATATTATCGCACTGTGTTGTGCACACTACAACGTTTCTTGCTCCTGTGTTCCTTTAGCGTTTACACGCACTGAATATGTCGGTCAGTCACACATCGCAGGGGACGCTTTCCCAGCAGAAGCGCTACGGCGCAGCGATCACGTCAGAGGCGTCCGGCATTAGACGCTGCACCTACCAATCGCGCTGTCAGCGGAAAGAGGAGCCGCGTCGCCTACACACCACTGTTCGAGTGACGCACGCTGGGTATTGGAAGGGGAGAGAGCGAGAAAACTTATTAAACGCAAGGGTATTGGGGCATCCTCGCACCGGTACCCGCTCGGCCCGAAGGGGAGAAGCAGGTGAGCGAAGATAGTGATCTAAAGAAAGGAAAGATGCTTGATTCTACAACCCGTGAGGGTGCACGGCGAAATGTCAGGGGCGAGTGGCGCGCCACGTGTCGGAGCAGCGCCGCATTCATTCATTAATTCATAAACCTTTATTCATGAGGATGACCTGAGGCCTAGAGGGGAAGGGGGTGGGTTAGGTGAGTTTGAGGGCGCCAGGCTCCGACATGAAGTCTAGCAGGGCACTAAGCTTGCGCTTGGCGTTGGTATTGGGGGCTGTCCAGTCTTCTTAACTCTGAATGTGGTGAGCAGATGTGTAGCGTGCGCGGAGGCCAGCCGTGCTAGGACAGGTCCAGACCAAGTGCTGCAGGTCAACGGAGTCAGCAGGGCAGTTGGGGCAGCTGATCTTGGTTCGGCGCCATTGACTCAGGATGTCCGGTGTGTACGCTGCACCGGCCCGCGCCTTGTGAGTTAGAACTTGGGCTGGACGAGAGAGGCCGGAAGGGATCGGAGGATTAATACCGGGGACAAGGTCCCGCAACAAACCCCTCCGCTCATGTTTAAGCCGCGTGATGACAGAGTCCGGTATGATGAAGGAGACGGGAGAACAGTAAGGGTGGTCCGAGCTGGACGGGCCCACATCAAGGCTATGCCGGCGGTCTTCCCCTAGCTGCGCGCCAGCGGCCTCGTGGGCCATTCTGTTCCTAGTTCCTTGTGCGTGATGTCCAGGTGTCCAATGAATTCGTACCGAGACTTGTGAGGTCTCTCGCAGGTATCGGCAGCACTCTTTGATGCTGTGTTGTACTGAGGTCTTGAAAGAACGGGCTTGCAGGGTTTTTATAGCCTCTTGACTGTCGGTGTAGATGTGGATGAAACGATCTGTTCCTTTGGTGCAGTGTTGAAGGGCCTCGTCGATGGCTGTTAATTCGAGTTCAGTTGCGGACCAGTACCTGCGACCACTGTGGCTAGTAGCGTGCAGCTGTGAACCCTCTTGGTAGTAAGCGGTGGTTGCAAACGTGATGCCGGTGTCATCGTCATGATATAGGGCGGCGTCGGTATAAATGCGGAGACCGATGTGCTGGTCTTGTGTATCAATTGTGTGGCGTTGTCGGTGATCTCTTCCTGGCCCCTTGGTGTTGGGTGGAAGGGGTTTTGGATCTGTTACCAATGTTTCTGTCCATGGTGCTGTAAGGTGGTCCAATATGGGCAAGTGTAGGTTAGCTTCGTCAAAGATTCGAATGAGGAGGCGATGCCCGTTGGGTGTGTGACGCAGGCGAGTTTCATGATTGGCTCGGTGCGTAGCAATAAGTGCATCCACTGGTGGGAGCTGAGGGAATCTGTGGAGCTCCGTGATGCGCGTGTGTACGGGTAGGCCAGTTATAACCCTCAAGGCAGAGTTA
The DNA here is from genome assembly GCA_023969395.1 of Amblyomma maculatum. NCBI lineage: Eukaryota > Metazoa > Arthropoda > Arachnida > Ixodida > Ixodidae > Amblyomma > Amblyomma maculatum. Next base: position 8,290 of record JAJIZL010015724.1, on the reverse strand, counting down.
TAAAGTAAGCCAAGTGGCTTGTAATTGGCTGCGGTCAAGTCAAAGTAAGGGGCACCGTATCGGAGCTTAGCGAGCAGAATAGCGACGGTGAGGCGACGCGCTACCTCCGTCCCTGCGCCCCCACTCCTGCTGCTGAGCCGTTTGATTAAGTGGAGCGTTGGCCTCCATTGAGATTTTAACTGTTGGATCCAATCCTTAGCAGTACCATGCTGATTGATGGGAACGCCAAGTATCCGGAGATAACCTTCCGGGGGTTGTGCGATATTTTTGACCGCCGAAGTGAGGGTTGACGTCCACGCCGCCAGGCGGTGGATGTATGACCAGAAATTTAGTTTTTTCTGGGGATGGACGCATGCCTGTAGAATGAAGTTCAATCTCGATTGTATGTAGTGCTAGTTGCAGCGTCTCCGTTTGTTCTCGAGCCGTATTACGGTACGTGGTCGAGAGCGTGATGTCGTCCGCATATATTGTGAACCATAGGCCATCGATTTTGTCTAGTTGCCATGCGATTTTCGCCATGACGATGTTAAATAAGGGGGGGGGGGGGATGACTGAGCCCTGAGGCACACCCGTGCGGTTTGTAAAATGTTGTGCCGTGTGATTGGTATCGATTTGAATTTCATAGGTTCTATTACTCAGGAAGAATTTCACAAAGTTGATGACGCGGGCTCCAACTCCAGTGTGGATGAGCGCGTCGACAATGGCTTGATGGCTGATGGTATCGAACGCCTTGTGTAAATCGACAGCTACGAGTATGTCAGGACGGCCTTTGCACCATCGGCGTGCTCTGTTCAGGTTGGTGTGTAGAAGATAAAGGCTGTCCTGTGTTCCTAGCTGAGGGCGGAAGCCAGTCTGGAACGGGTGAAAGTAATTTGAGGTCTCAAGGTAATGTGTTAGTCGATTGGTGACCATGCGTTCCATTAGCTCACAGACGGTTGAGGTTAGAGAGATCGGTCGCAAGTTGGCAAGTTGCGTGGGGTGTTTTCCAGGCTTGGGAATGGGGACGACTACCGAGTGTTTCCAGTGTGGTGGTAGGCAGCCCGTATCCCAGTGCTGGTTGATGAGGTCAAGCAATTGTTCCTTAGCAGGTGTGCTGGAGTTCCGGAGCATGCTCCAAGTGATGCCATCTTTGCCGGGAGCGCTGTTCTTTTTAACTTGTGAAAGAGCATATTAGAATTCAAATGTGTTAAAGGGGGCGTTAATGCCAGTAGAATCTGTGGATGGAACAGGTGCATAGGTGTCAGGTGGGGGTGGTGAGGCGGGTTGCGGAAAGAAAGTTCGGGCTGCCTCCTGTTCAAGCTCGGTAGCAGTCTGACTAGTGCGAAGGAGAAGGGTTTCTCCGGTATTTGCGGGTTGGCTCTTGCCGTTCATGGCCCGGAATACTCTCCACAGCTTGCTGGTGTTGTTCCTATAGGATAAAGTGCTACAAAAGTCAAGCCATCGACTTCTGCTAAGGCGTTTGCTATAGCGGCGTGCCTCAGCAGTGAGGCGACGAAGTTTTAGAAGCTTTTTGTATTCTCTTCCAGATTGGAGATAATCGAGTTCGGATTGTTTTCTGCTTTCCCATAGGTTAAGCAGGTGAGGGTCAGGTACAGGAACGTCTTCTGTTGCTTGTGTGATTGCAGTGGCTGAATCACGGGCGCGTTGAAGGAGTGTTTCGACTGGCAGTTCGGCGAGATGATCGTCTAAAGCCTGTCGGAAGTTTTTCCAATTGACGGTACGAGTATTTCGTTTGCGGCGGCGTAGATTGGACTGGAGCTGTATCCATATAGGGTAATGATCACTGCCCATTGTTTCAGGGCCACATCGCCAATCTTGGATACGTACTTCGCTACTCGTGTAACTGCGACTTCTGTAACATGCTCATAATTACCGATATACACCGCAGTATAACGTTCTACGGCACGTTTCTAAGGCAACACCGCATTCACTAGAAGCGCTTTTGTACCACTTTCAAGCATCGAACTCGTGGCTGAGTGGTAGCGTCTCCGTCTCACACTCCGGAGACCCTGGTTCGATTCCCACCCAGCCCATCTTGGAAGTTGCTTTTTATTTATGAAGTGCATGTCGGGATTTATCGCTCACGGCCAACGACGCCGACGACACCGGCTTTTCTGCGACACGAGCTCCTTAACGCTACCCCGTTAACATAAGCGGAGGGGTTTGCTGCGGAACCTTGTCCCCGATATTACTCCTCCGATCCCTTCCGGCCTATCTCGTCTTGCCCACGTTCTAACTCACAAGGCGCGAACCAGTGCAGCGTTCACACCGGACATCCTGGCTCAATGGCGCAGAACCAAGATTAGCTGCCCCAACTGCCCTGCTGACTCCGTTGACCTGGAGAACTTGATCTGGACCTGTCCTGTCACGGCTAGCCCCCGCGCCCACTACTATCTGCACACAACATTCGGAATTACGAAGACCGGGCAGCCCCCAATACCAACACCACGCGCAAGCTTATTGCACTGCTAGACTTCATGTTGGAGTCTGGCACCCTCAAACTCACCTAACCCACCCCCTTCCCTCTAAGCCTCAAGTCATCCTCACGTGAGGCCTGAGGTCATCCTCATGAATAAAGATCTATGGCCCCGCCGGGGTGGTGCAGCGGTAAGACGACAGACTACCGTGCCCGAGTACCCGGGTTCGAACCCGACCTCAGCGGCTGCGTTTCGGTGGAGGTGAAACGAAGAGGCGTACGTGTGCTGTGCGATGTCAGCGCACGCTATAGATACCCAGTTCGTCGAAATTACTCCGCAGCCCTCCACTACGGCTCCTCTTTCTCTCTTTCCACCTTCACTCCCACCTCCATCCCTTCGCTTACGGCGCGGCTAAGGTGTCCACAGACAACAAGTGAGACAGTTACCGCGCCTTTCCCTTCCTCTAAATCAAACAATCAATACAGGTTTACGAAATTATGAATCATAGCTGACGGCAGGTAAGTGACGTCACATCCTTGACGCGCCTTTCCCTTCCTCTAAATCAAAGAATCAATACAGGTTTACGAATGAATGAATCATAGCTGACGGCTGGTAAGTGACGTCACATCCTTGACGCCACCCTAATTGAGTGACGCGTACCGGGGGCGGGAGGTGAGGGCTACTTTTCGGTGCAAATAGTTTTGATTCATTTTAAATATTTTTTTTATTCGAGGAGTTTGCCATCAGGCATAGTGAAAAGTACTTTCAAATCGCTCGCCAATCACAGTATCTGTCACTCGCGGAATCCCGCTATCATTCTTGCGGTAGACAAAGCGGAATTATGAAGAGCGTTTCACGACCCGGGGCGTGGCACTATGACTAATCGGCAGGGGATCCAACGGATAGAGGTTCGGTTCCCGGATGGAGACTAATGCTTTTTTTAGTGAGGAGGAGTTGGACATCTCTTAAGAGTTGCTAGGCAACGCCGGCACATCTTGGCAAGGGGCTGCGCACCTGGCCTTGGCTGTGATGTCACGGGGTCTCGGCATAAGGCATACGGAAAGCTCGGCTCCAACCCCTCGTAGTAGTGAAGGTTTTCGCTTCAAAACACAAGCACGAGCTGGGGCACGCGGCACCGCGGGTGCTTGTGCATTGATGTCAGAACAAGCTCTAGGCGGTGGACTTGAGCTTCGTCGCAGCCTCCGAAAACTTCGAAACGTATGATGCGGTCGTTCTCATGGACTTGGAAGGCTGCTAGACCTCCGCCGAAGCGAACCGGGTGTGGCAGTTGGTAGCATTGCTCCGCAGGAAGCTGATCTCGGTCTGCGTCTGCTGTGCTCGGGTGAGTTCTGTTCCATCTTGCGATTATCGGCTGCACCCTTGCCAACTCTCCTGTCTCAAAATTCGCGGTTGAAGCTAAAATCTCATGTGGTGTAACATGACACAAAACTTATCCACAGAACCGTGAAAGAGTTGCCCGCGCCATGATTCATCATATTGAAGTGGCGCTCAGGTTTAAAGCCATCTATCTTATACAAACTTGAGCTGTACTCAATAGACTACATTGTCACCAGGAACGCGACTTAACGTGTCAATTTCGGCACAATATTAAAAGAAAGACGCCACGGTGGGTCAGTGATTTAGATGCTCTTTTCATGAGCCAGCGACGCAGACTCAACTCCAGCAGCGGAAGCTGCGGGTCTGTGGTCATCAAACGCCTGGTTCTTATGTAATGTGCGATGCAGTATACTCAAGTTGAAATTAGGTAGTAGAAAGGTAGTTGAAATCATTTGGAGTCCACCACTATGGCGTCTCCAATGCGCTTAGTTCTTTTTAGGGCATAAACTGCATGATTTGTGAAAACATATTTTGGATTATGTGGATTTTTGCCGCCTTGAGGTATGAATGCGGAGTTTTAGGCTGAGGCCCAAGCACGTTATGTGGAGGAGGATCAAATGCCTGGTTTTCGTGTAATGTGGAATGCAATATATTTAGGAAGTTGAAATTAGAAAGTAGATAGTTGAAAACATTTAGAGTCCACCACTATAGCGTCTCCAATGCGCTTGTTTTTTAGGGCATAACTGCATGATTTGTCAAAACATATTTTGGGCTCTGTCCATTTTCGCCGCCTTGAGGTATGAAAGTAGAGTTTTAGGCTGAGGCCCAAGAGCGTTTTGCGGAGGGGGTTCCCAAATAGCGAAATACTATTTTTAGTAATTAACGTCATGTTTACTAGTGCCATCCTTGTAGGCTTGTTTCCAATAAAGCCGGGAGAGAGCTTGCTGCCTTTAGGCTAGGATTGAGGAGCAATTAGTTTGAGCTGGTTGCGAAACCAGGGCCCCTTTTCCGAGTTTGCGTCATTATCGAAGTGTCGCTATCTCACGTGACCTCGAGTCATCTGATTTGTTGAAACGCGGGAACATGGTGTTGCCACTACGGGATCGGAAGAGGTGGCATGTTCCGGCGTTTCCACAAATCGGGTGACTCGAGGTCGGGGAGATAGCGACACGACGACTCAAACTGATAATACCAGTACAGGGCCTGCATTCCGAGTCTGCGTCGTTATCGAAAGTGTCGCTATCTCCCCGACCTCGAGTCATTTGATTGGTGGAAACGCCGGCACATGATGTTGGCACCTCTTCCGGTTCTGTGCTGGCAACACCCGGTTCCGGCATTTCGACCAATCAGATGACTCGAGATTACTTGAGATAGCGACACATCGATGATGACGCAAACTCAGAATACGGGCTTTGGTCTCTCAATTATTGGAGGCAACAAGTGTCCCTATAAGAAAACCGTAGAGTTCCTTTCGAACGCTGCTTTTGAAGGCGCGCTCGGCAATAAGTCGTGGTTACTGCGGGAAATGATGGCAGGGTGGTTAAGACTCCAAGCTACTGAGTCAGAGCACCCGGGTTCAAAACACCACGACGCTGCATTTCGATGTAGATGAAACGCAAAGGCGTCTGTGTGCCTTGCGATGTCAGTGCATGTTATAGGTCCCCACGTGATTGAATTATTCCGCAGCCACAGGTTTTGGTGGTAATGGTGACAAACTTTATTAAGGCGAGCATTAGTTGCAACATCCTAGTGATGGGATGGCTCTTGGATGCATGTCGGGGCCGGCAGGTGATGCTTCTTGGCGACATCTTAAGCCCGGTCAGCCATTTGCAGCTGGGCAGCCGCGTCAGAACTGGACACCGCAGCCTCCCATCGCTCGAGGTCGGTGAGTTGCCATTCGGCTGGTGTAAGACGTTTAGAGCAAGAATAAAGAATGTGAGCAACATCCGCTTTAGGAGCACCGCAGAGGGTGCATTCTGGCATGAACAGTCTCGGGTGAACAAGGGCTAAATAGACAGGGAGAAGAAGGTGCAGGATTGTAGCTGGCGCCCTGTCACCTGCCGCAATTTAGTGAGATAATTGTGTGGAGGGGGATAGGCAAGGCGTTGTTCACGGTAGTGCATAGTGACCTCGTGGTAAGCGACAAATACGATCTCGAGTGTCTCGCCAGGTGTCGCCGGCTCCTGCTCGGCTGACGAAACCTCGAGCTAAACTATGAGCCGCCTCGTTACCTGGTAAGGCTGGCGTGGGCCGGAACCCAGAAAAGCTCAATAGGTCGGCTAGGGACGGGAGACCGGCTAAGAAGCCGGAACGCGGGTTCGGAGATACGGCCTTTCGCAAAGTTTCGTACCTGCTGTATTCGAGTCGGTGAAAATGAAGGTCGCCGATGTAGTAGCGATTGCTAAGGCTACTGCCGCCTCCTCCGCTTCCGCTGAAGTGGAAGCGATGACCGTACCTGCTGTAAGAGGGGTAGAGGAGTTCGACGCTACCGCCAAGGCAAATGCTGTAGAGGCTGTGTAACAGGCAGCATCGACGTAGACGGTCTCCGGCTGTGTGCCATAGTGTTTGTGTAGGGCTGCAGCCCTAGGAGCACGACGAGCCGCATGATGTTCGGGGTGCATGTTCTTGGGTAGGGGTTGAATGAGGAGCAGGCCTCGTGTACGGCGTGGGACGGAGAAGGTGTAGGAGTAATATCGAGGGAGGTGTAGACCAATAGCATTAAGAATTTGACGGCCAGCTAGGGTGCAGGAGAGCCAATCAAGTTGGGCAGATTGATGAGCCTCGGTGAGTTCGGCACCTCTTCTTTCACTCCCAGCTTCCCATGTCCTCATGGCGTGCTTCAGGCAAATATAAATTCGATATACATAGCAGGTGCTGGGTCAGGCGTATACCCAGGAGTGTTACAACGCACATTTCCTTCCCGAATACCAATGCACATAAACCCAAGTAGATACTTTCATTTGCTTCACCGAATTGGCGTAGTTGTTAAATGATTACTTTTATTTGCCCCCCCCCCCCACAAAGTGGCGTAGTTAAGACGATTACTGAATCGGAGTACCCGGGTTCGAACTCGACCGGCGGTTGGCTGCGTTTCGATGGAGGCGAAACGAAGAGGCGTCTTTGGGATGTGCGATGCCAGTGCACATTAAAGAATTCTTGGTAATTGAAATTGCTCCGCAGTGCTCCACTAGGGCACGCCTTTTTGTCTTTTCGCTTTCACTCCCACCTCAATCTATTTCTCGCGGCGCGTCTCAGGTAAAAGGCCCGCCGCTGTGGTGCAGTGGCAAGACGCCCTACTACTGTGCTGGAGTACTCGGTTTCGATCCCGACCGCCGCCAGCGGATGAATTTCGATGGAAGCGAAACGAAGTGGCGTCAGTATTCTGTGCAATGTCAGTGCATGTTAAAGATCCCCAAGTGGTCCAAATTGCTCCGGAGCCCTCCACTACGGCACCCCCCTTTCTCTTTCCTCTTCTACTCCCATCTACCTCCATTTTCTTCAAACACCCTCGATGGCCGTTTGCACTCATTAAAACATGATAATTTGCTCCCCGCGATCGTCGAAATCTCACACACTATTCCTGCAGGCTCGCTATGCCTACTCGCCTTCGACGGGGCAGGCGTTGACTCATGTTCAACGAAAAATGCACACCCGGGAGAGTCGAAGTGTGATAATATGAACCGCCATCCTTCCTTGCCTATATTTTAGCATGTATATGACACAGGGAAGCGCAGCCATGCAGAGTACGTCGTTCGACTGTATTTCAGTTTCGCTTGAAAGACGATCTTAGGGCGCGGTAGAGGTGTCCACAGAACAATTGTGACAGATACTGCCCCTTTCCTTTCTTGTGAACCAAATTAAAACAAAAAAAAGTGTCAGATAGTGCACCACTCTTTTCCTATAGTAATAATAATTAGTTCAAGGAAAAGAAAGGCATAGTGGCTACCACACTTCTCACAGTTCAGGTGTCTGTGGACACCTGAACTGCGCCGTACACGAAGTGGGAAAGTTGAGAATCGAAGGCAAACACAGAAAGAGTGCAAACAGCAAAGAGACAAAAAATGTAATTTTGACCACCTGGGGATCTTCAATGTGCTCCAACCACGCACAGCCCACGAACGCCTCCTCTTTCGGGAAGGCTGCTACTTGGAGGTAGCCGGGAGTGCCGACGGGCCGTTCCGGTAAAACCACAGTCTGTACTGGCGAGACCCTGTGCTGTTAGCCTCCTCGCACACGATGCAGCAGGGGACGCAGGTTGGGCTTAGCAGGCTGGGCTTGTGGGCTTGGCCGGAGCGGTGTCAGAGGCCAGACACATGTCCGCTTAGTGCGCACGTCCTCTCGGTGGCCAGGAGCCCAACATTTCGTGCAGACCTCTATTTTGGGGCGGAACGGGTGGCAGCGTTAGATACCAGGGCAAGGTGGTACCTACGAAGGTGATGCGAATTAATTTCAGCGGTGCTCCTAGGATTTATCCGACTACATTTGGTTGATTACTTCTCTTTACGCGCTTTCCTACCATTCTCATCAATCTGTGC
>JAJIZL010015720.1:21066-82135 GCA_023969395.1 Amblyomma maculatum | reverse complement strand
GCTAGTGGCAGACGAGAAAGAGAAGCTCCATCTTCCTTCTTCTCTCAGAGTCGGTGCCCCTATTCCAGGGCTCCGCTGAGCTGCGCTGCTCGCTAGGCGTGCTGGATCAGACCTAGTTGGCAACCCAGATCACCACTGGAGAGCCGGCTCTCCCACTGTTCCGCACTCGACTCTTTGCGAAATCTATCGTTATTACTACATTCCCACGTGATGTGGTATAACGAAGGTTTTCTACCACAGCACGGACAGGTGTCCCGATATTGCGACGGGTAAATCTTGATAACGATATGCAGGTTTGGGAATGTTCCTGTTTGCAGTCTTCGCCAGTACACTGCCTCGTGTTGATTTAGATCATGATGAGGCGGCGGATAGCGGATCGGTACCCCCTTATAGTAGTTCAGCATGTCTGAGTATACATTGGGCCGACTCGCTCGGGTAGATCGTCCGATTGGGAGGAAGCTCGGCTCGTATACCCTCCCGCTACCTCGTCGGCGCGTTCGTTCCTGCTAGGTCGGTTTGTCCTGGCACCCAGTAGATGCTGTGTGTGAATTTTCATGGGGTTGCGTCCTGAAGGAGCCTGAGCGCGGCGCGACCTATGCGTCCGTTCGTGTAGTTATGGCAAGCTTCGCTCGAATCTGTAAGCCAAGGAGAGTTTATGTGCTGGCGAACGCGCAGAAGATTGGAGAAATAACTTCTTCCGATCCCGATGTGGTAGGCACTGCTTTTCGCTGCGTATTTTCAGGCATAGGAGAGGTAGTCTGTCATTAACAATTTGTTAAGCTGTAAGAAAAAAAAACATTTGTGACATCACTGCGGTTTAACGCATTTCAACTCGTCAGTCTTTCAAGATATAATTGTTATAGCGCTTTATTGCAACACGGCAAGGATTTTGTGAAGGGCTTGGAACATGACTTTGTACACTGAAAATATCAAAAACTACCTCGTAAGCTGCGGATACTACTTCATGTGATTTGATCAACGTGGCCAACAACGACCGTCACGTCGTGGACAGGAGGACTCGAGTACGTCCCTCAAGAAACTGGCTCCTGTGTTTTACATTCAGGAAATGACCGAATGCGTTGCCCATGTTTTACGGTGGTATGATGTATAGATGGCTCTATTCATCTCTACCTTTATGTAAGCATGAAGGAGAAGTTGCGTTTCCCGAATATGCTTGCGCACTTTGATGCCCACTACAAAAGGAGTAACGTTAAAGCACAAGGCGTGATTGCATCAGCATGAGGTATGATGTAAAAAAACGCTTTATGGAAGCACGCAGCTGTAAATAATCACAACACTGACTCGGAACAAAGATTATTTGAATAGAGAAAAAGTTCTACAATGAGGAGTACACACTAGAATGACTAATCATGCAGGTGACATCAGCACACTGAACTTAAAAAGCGAAAACTTTTAGCGTTCCTTCGTTTGTTTCTTGCAACTATTGTTTAAACTACTTTAAAACAATCTTATTCTGGCACACAGTTTATTATTAACAAGATCGCATTACCGAAAGCCGGGAAGTCAAGTGGAAATCAATATTTTCGATTGTCAGTCACTCTTTCGTTTTTCGTTAAATTGCGATAGCAGCAAGGGACCGAATTACATAATAGATAGTCGAAGGTAGTGCAGGAAAACGCTCCCTCTTTCCAGTTTGAAACAACACTGACTTGCCTAATGCAAGGATTTCAGAATATTGGTCAACGTTTTTTCATCCTTAGCGCCTTAAGAGAGCTCTGATTAGCAGTGTAAGCCTAATTTTTTTAAGCTACGCACCAGAGATAGAACCTTTCGCTCAGCACCAGGTACTGAAAAGGAGACTATAAGAGACAAAAAAAAACAATCATCACTTAGGTAATGTATAGTTATTTTGCGGATAACCATGTCGCAAGAAGAACGAACGTCGATAAAATAGTACAGGTATTGGTACTGTTACTTTTTGCTCCAGAAATATCACTCATATAAATATGACCAGAAGAAAAATTTTAATAAAGATAAGGCATAAAACAAGGCATATACATTTCAACTTTTGTGTCAAAGTATGGACTTCGGTAAAATATAAAAAGGTGCTGTTGGTCAGGACGATGTATGTAAAGAAAGCATGCTCTTCTGGAAAGTGTTTTGCCTCGTTCACTTTTCTAGAAAAGAAGGATCTGGGTCAGGGATAGGGCAATCTGGCGGGAGATCGGAGTCTCGGAGAAAATCCAATCCCAGTCCTCTGGCTCCTCAATTTTGGGCGGACAATAGTGCTGTTTTGGCTTTGCCTTGTCTGTGCTCGCCTTCTTCAGCTTGAGTCGTAATGTATTCGGCCGTACATAGCACATTCATATCACCGAGGGACCGTGTTCAATGATGCTTTCCATGTGCGGAATGGGCTTCAAGTTTCTGGTGCCCTTCGGCGAGCCTGCGAAGTGTAGAAAGTGAACTGTAGTGAAAGTGAACAGCAATGCAAAACAGCATTTTAACTCAAGGCTTTTATAAAAAATTAGTCTTTTCCATTATTGGTTTCTCACGTGATTTAACTAGAAATGACTAGCATATTAGCAAGCACACTTGACACCCAGCATTAGTTTATTGTCAATGATGGTAATAAAGGGGTTGAAGCAATATTGCCCAGAAAGAGGCGTCCAAGTTAATGGCGCATTTGGACCTCTTGTTATGAATTCATAAGGGACGTAAAATACAAGCATTCGAGTAATCAGCAGAATTGTTTGACAATTACGAAGCATATTAACTCGAAATTGCGTTCCTGAAATTCTTACGACAGTAGTCGGGCACTCGCTTCGGCTGTGGATGACCACATAATATTTGAATAATATTTTGTTGTTCTCCCATTTTTTGCGGAACCTGCATAATAGTTGCACTGTGCTACTTAGCCCGATTATACTTCCGTATGGTTCAAGGGCAGTGACCCGACTGAATTTCGGGAAATCCTATGCATACGCTAGAACAGCATCAAAATCGGCACGTCACCATTGCCACATCAAAGACGGCCTGCGACCACGGAGCCTGTGACTTAGCGGCACAGTTACGGAAATTCACAGTCTGCCTTACTACAGCAGGAGGTCAGTAATTGTACTATGGAATTGTAATTTGTGTGAATAAATAGAACGAAGTATATTCATCATTATTATGCTTTACATGAAATTACTTTTGGGAGCGGCAAACTCGCATTACTTGGTCATCAAAATACTTCTTCCCTTTTTGCGCTGTCTGAACAAGGTACATGGCTTGATTTCACTTACTTAGAACAAAGTGCTGGGACATCTCAATTGTTTGTTTCACTGGAGTGCGTCTGATGACAATTCGACGCGTGTTGAGCCAGGGGCCGACGAAATCCGTTACTTCGGCTCTTGGATGGTTGAAAAACTCGCGGAATGCCTGAAAGGGTAATAACAATAAGTCTTTATTAGCACTTATGCGGGAAAACTAATTACGCAAGGTAACTTCAAAGGCTGGATCGAAGATCGAAAAGACCAGCCGAAACGCTCCGCTGATAACCTCAGTACCAGCGCAGCAAATGCTCCTTCAACCAGTTAATGTCAAAAGCATGAAAGATGGTTAGAAGCGTTAGTCGGCAGAAGTACAAGGCTTCTCCTCTGTTAGTTGTGCAATTTTTGTGTGTGTTTTTAAGATCTTTTTTGTCACGGCTCAGCCGCACCGAATGGCGGGGGCAACAATTTAAAAAGAGGACAGCTGTCAATACCGTCACCGCCATTCTATCGAAACTGTATATAAACGTTACAAAGCACCCTTGAGTGTATGTGAAAATGTGACAGCGAACGGTCACTGAAAGGCGCCCCGGCTGCCGCTAGATAACAACATATTATTGAACCCACAAAAATAATTTAATCATGCATAGCCGACGACGCAGTGAGAATTGTAGGAGCGAAATTATCACGCCTACCGGGAGAATGTTACTCCCTAAATTATTTTGCTAACACCGGCGTCACTAAGTAGCGGTTGCTGTTGAAAGCAGGTGACTTCGTAACTAGACGTGCTGTCAGCAACAAATTGTGAACTTGCTGCAAATAAAGTGTTCAATTATATTGCGAGGCAGACACCATTGTTAACATTCATTATGCTTGGCAATTTACTGAATGCTACTTATGGGATCGGAAGGCAGAGACTTACCTTTAGATTCTTCCCGCTTTCGTTTGAGGTTTCTGCCATCGGGTTTGATCGGATGTTGCTTTTCAGAGTTGTCATCTGTTGATTTCGTAGCTGAAGACAGTGTGCAATTCTTGTTCATGGCCGTTACAAAAAATCACACAATTTCACTCGCAGATGTAACCACCACGTTCAGGAGTCGCTCTAACTTGGACCAAGCTCCCTCACTGCAGGCAGCAGTGTGACAACGTCAAGACATGGCAACATTAGTTGTTGAGTGTTACAGGAGGTTTGCGCCGACTGCCTGACCAATCCGCTTGACCTTCAGCGAACAAAGTAACGCTCGTGATTATAGTAACAAGAGATAAGCAATAGGTGCTTGCTGTGCACAGGGATATGGGCCTCACCCCTTCCCCCTCACTTCCAACCCCAGCAGAGACAATTCCTTTTGCGACAAAAAAAGTTTCTCGCTCACTCATTTCCTCGCCTACTTCCTGCCCCTACTGTGAGCGATTAGCAACACCTAGTTTTTCTTACTCTCGCTCTCCCTGCTGAGATTTGAAGAAAGGTGTATCGGGTTCTCAGATTTCCGGCCCCCTCAAACTAGAGCAGTTGCAGTGGTTTCAAGGAGAAGTCTTGAAGGTAGTATTTGGTGGATAAGAACTGAAACTTCCTGTTAGAGAACACAGTTAAGCTAATACATTGCTTGGAGGAACAGAGCATCGCTTTTTGATGGATTCACAAGTAATAGAAAATGAAAATTAAATACAACATGCACTTTTTAGAGTTTGTCATAGTTACAAAATATTTGTTTCCGAGAGTCCCGGCCCCTAACATGATAGCCTAAGTGAACAGTTCTTTTTTTAAAGGAAATTAAAAAAGTCCCGTTTGCTTTCGAAAGAAGGATCAAGAACAGCAGGGAGCTTTTTATACGTAGTACCAGTCTTAAACACACAATGGTCCTAGCTATCCTCACTACACTAGCAGCTTTACTGGGCATAATGACAGCTCGTTTTTATTATTATAACTGTGCTCTTGTATTCACCTAAGCAATCCGAAATATCACTCGAGATCAACGCATTTACGTCCTACAACAATGAAGCTAAGCATTTAATTAAAAAATGCAGGCCGTTCTACAAAGCCACAGCGAATTTAGTTGCATGCAGGAGGATTAGCCAAGGCGTCTCATTTCCCAGCTACAAAACTGCAATAGATTTCGAAGAAACAACGAACGGCAACCAAACTTAGCAGTATGGTGCAACAATGGGTATAGGTAAAGACGTCTCCGCAAAAATATGCCCCAGACGTTACGCCCCCGGAAAAACTGTCCCCGGAAGAAACGGCCCCTGAGGGTGGGAAACGAGGAAGAAAAAATGTCCCCAAGGAAAAACCAGCCATAAAAGATTTCTTCCGGAAGTCACATTAAAAACGAAAAGAGAACACTTTACGTCAATCTTTCTTGGCTTTGACTTACATGTAATCATTATTTGGAACGTATGTCTTCTGGGCGCCCGAGATGTCGACAAGAACAGTCTAAAAGCACAGTGATAGAGCCATCTCGCTCTTTATACGTTGCGTGGTTCCGAGCTCAGCAGCTTGTTAAGCAATCAAGACCTTCTGGAGACGAGGTTCAACCGTTCCTCAGGTGATGGTGTATAATAGTGATAATAGTATAATAGCATAGGGTGATCATAGATGGAATCATTTTGCTGTGGTAAAAACACGGACACAAAGAACACGAAACACAAGGGACACCCGATTCACGGCTGCTAGCTTTTACTGTGCAAATGCATGATATATAAACATGACAATCATTAAGCACACGCAGGTGCCTCGGCATTCACACATGGTCTCCCCCCCCCCCCCCCTCCCCACACACACTCCCCACCCTTTCTCCTTTGTGGCATGTGATTACGAAGATAAGTAATTTCTTTTTCTGCCAACGCAAGGGAAGGGAGGCTAACACACATGTCGCCCGCCTTGTGAATTTGATAGCCTTCAATATTCTCGCTTTCTTTTTTCTCGGCCGCAACGTACATCATGGACGTAGCATCAAATACTGCAAAACAATCTTTGCAACTCTTGCAATGCCTCACCAATTCCGACCCTCCGGCCAGTGATTGAAAAGCCCTACGGTGCTCTCTTATACGGTCATTCAAACACCTTCCAGTTTGGCTAATATATACTTTGCCACAGGCAAGCAGGATTGAGTACACGACTCCCGTCCTACATGCCACAAATTTATTTTGGTGTTTTTTGCTGCAGCATGGCTTCTTCGCTTCCGTGACAGCAGAACATAGTCGGACCAGCTTATTAGGAACCGTGAACTTTCCGCTGACCACCGTAAAAACTAGTTGCAGTCTAGCGGGTGTCCCTTGTGTTTCGTGTTCTTTGTGTCCGTGTTTTTACCGCTACAAAATGCTTGCAACAAGAAATTACCAACTAGCCCAACTTGAAGTTTTAGTGGTGATAGTGTAAGCAGGACGAGACTTAACCGGTCGAGCACCATGGCCGCCCTAAAAAATAAAAAAAAGCATCGCTCCGAGCTTCTGGCCCGGTAAAGCCGATGGTTAGCTCGCCTTTTTCGCGGAAACAATGCGAAGACCAGGCGCTGTCTCTGTATTACCACTGTCGTCATTTTTTTTATGAATATCCGCATGAGTTCGAGTTTCGCAGTCACTTTGAAGTCGCCAAGTGAATCAGCTGTAATAAAGTTAGCACCCATCATTGATCTTTACAGCTCGCTACGAGGAAATGCATGCGTCTTGGAGCGCAAGACTTCAGTCCCCGTTCGGGGACATTTTTTTCCTACTATTGTGGAAGCTACGCGAAATCGGCAAATATATGACTGCTTTTCTTAAATTCTTTGTTTATATTTAGGTTAGGTGCCTGCTTAAAAGAAACACTTTTCTTTAGTGTCTTCGCGGCCTATTTATTATTGCCGGCAGTGTGGATTTCCGAGCTAATTCGCCAGTTAGTTATTTTATTACCTTGTTAATTTTTCTACAAATATACTTGGTCTTTGCTATGCATTCGGATTTTGCAGTTGGCAGAATTTGTTCGAAAGCTTGTTTGACGGTGTTTTTTTTTTTTTTTTTTGAGCAAATTTGTGCTAGCAATATTCGAGTGCATAGAGGCCAAGGTGTGCAACACAAAAAATGTTAAATGCACTGAATGTGAGGGGTCCTTTAATATGGAAGAAACAAGGTTCGATTCTCTAGAGGAGGTGGAAACTGCGGATTTGTTTTGTTGTTTCGAGTTGAATGAGGCTTGGACAGAGTGTTCCAGGAAAACACGGAGCTAGCGACATGTGTAGCTGCCTTGGAAGCCGAGCTGGCGGTAATACAGACAGGGTATAAAACTCTTCAGTGAGAGCTACCTCATGTTGAAGACAAAATTTTCGTCACTCTCATTAGAAGTCGCAATGGCTGACGTCTTAGTGCGGGGCATGTGGAACGGACCTTCATGGGCACATATAAGCTAAAGTAGGTTAAGTGGCGTCAAAAGGGAGGAGCTATTCTAACGTAGTAAGCTAGGAAGCCGTGATGGTGGAAGAGATAGCAAAATAAGTTTTTCAGAGGAAGAACAAGAACATAACAATAAGCACAAGCCAGTAGAGTGGTGGGTGAGGCCAGGTGCTTTTCGCAGGTGATTCCAACCGTGCATCTACAAAGGAGCTATAATGCAGCGCGTAAATGGTGATAGCCGGGTTTCAACCAGGACGTTCCCGGGAAGGTCAAAAAACCTGACGCCAGCAGAGACGAAAAACTGACGGTCGGAAAAAGCCGCAGCCCATTATCTAGTGTAGGTGGTAGTGGGCATGAACAATTTCAATGGCGACTCTGCACAAGTAGGAGAAATGTTGGGTTAGATAATTCCTCCTGTTCATTGCTACAGTGTAGTATTGATGATTCTCTTACTCAAGCTGCGAGCAGCCAAAAATTAGAATTAACACTTTCTAACTGCGGAATCAAGAAATTTCGAAATTTACTTCTTTCCTTTGAAAAGTATCATTTCAGTATGGCTTAAAATAATTCTGTCTCGGCTGGAAATGTCGGCATATTGTTCTGCTCATAAGAGTGCAGCTAAAGAACTACTTTATGACAAGATGCAAGACATGCAGTTCGAGGCATTAAGAAATTTCGTAAAAATTGACACAAAAAATATGACGCTCTTAGAGTCTGGAAATAAGGAGCGAAAATAAACATAGACTGCTGGCAGGAAGTTTGTAGCGCTATTCCCCAAGGAGGGCGGTTCAGTCTCGGACCGTCTTAAATACTCAATCCTCTCTGATGGACGTATGAAATGGTTCACGAATGAGTCTTGCCCAAGGCTTTAATCACGACGAACATATGTTTGAATTGTGAAGAAAGGACCATTTTGCATAGCTTTTCTGAAGAAAACAACTTGGCTGAATTTGATGTGCGTTTACAAATAATGTTTAAAAACATCTCCACATGAATTTGCACCTACGTGACCAAAGTTCCTCATTCCTGTCAAATAAAAAATGCTGAAAAAATATATGGTCAGGGGACGGCGCCCAGCCTAAGCTGCCCGAAGTTCCCAGTTGTCGCGAATTGATGCCTTAGGCTACACGGCCATAAAACAAAAGCGGAGGGGCACGCGTTTTTTTTTTCTGGCGAACTACTTGCATAGCTTTCGCTGCTTTGCACCTAATGTATGAAACGGTGTATAAATCTCCCTAAGAAACGCAATCGAATTGTTTTCATGGTTTTCATATGGTTTTCATATTCATGGTTTACTGCATCAGCCAATAAAATACAGCAACAAATCACAACAATAAAAATTCAAGTCGCAGATAGCACGAACAGTAGCGCTGTTTAAGTGGGCTAATCATCTCAATGATCACAGCCGAGGCATGGAAAACGCTTGAAGTGCTTGCCACAAATCATCCCCAGATAAGAAACATGCATGTACATAAAACAAAGCTATATGACAGCTGCAATTGAAATAAAAATGTCATGAATTAGTAGGTGCATCAAAACGTACTTGGAGCATAGAGTACTGGGATCACTCTTCACATTTAAATTCTTCGGCAGAAAATATACAGCAGTTTTCAAGGCAATTTCAAGGTTTCACCAGTCCAGACAGCTTTATCATCAACAAACGTGCTTAACACAGGAGCACTAGAGCTTACATTGAGCCTGTGTGCAACCTCCAGATCTGCTCACCGGTGAAAGTCAGCCGGGAAGCGGTGTAATAAGACACCGACGGTTGAGTCCATGCTGTCGCAATGTGCCACAGAGCATCGCTTCCTCACTTTGTGCGGGCTCATCTTGTGATAAAAGGCTAAGCAAAATACAATGCTGCAAAAAGCCTTCGCACTGCACGCACGACGAAGGGGATGAAACCAAAAATTTAAATATTAAATCTCACCAAACGGCGACAGAGCAGCGAGCAGCAAGAACGTCGAAATCTTCGCAAAAGGGACATTTTCAGACTTGCGAACTAAATTACGCTTTCTAGGGCTCACCAAGGCCCACACGACAGCAAACGAGCAGCAGACAGCGATAAGAAACCGTTTCGTGCTTCGTCAGCTTCGTTATCTCCGTTGCCTTGGTTAACTCTGGCAGCACCTCCTGACTGATGCAACATCAAGGGGATCAGGCGATAAGAGTGTTGCAAGATTTTTCAAAAAATTAAGAATGTATTTATAAAATACCTTACCTCATCCACAAGCAAAGCTATTTTTTTTATTTTGTACTTTTTATTTTTTGTAGGAGTATGATTTCTTAATCTGATTGGTTGGCCCCCGACCTGTGGCTATGCTGCGGTACCGCTGAACCGCTTCCGGGCCCAGACTTCGAGACCATTCCACTTCCGTCATATCCAGTCTACTAGCTACGAGCTAGGAACGCCGAGCTATGTTATGGGCACCGTTGCTCTCCCTTTGTCTCTCTGTCTCACTGGACACACCCCAGTAGAATTAAAGAACGCTTAGGCTGCGTCTTTAAGAGTGGAACGCAACAGCGTTCCTCCCCTTCTTTCCTCCATGCTACAAATGCCGGTGTGCGAGCGCCGGCAAGCGAACACTGGTGTTTCACGAACGCTGGTCTACAAATACCGAGCTACGAACCCCAAACTGCACTATCACGGGCACAGATGCTCTCCCTCTCCCTTTCACTGGCACGACACCCCCCTTTCTGCTATTTTTCCTCCTTCTTCTTAACTATACTGTTGTGGGCATGGTTGCTCTATCTTTCCCTCTCTCTCGCTCAATACACCCACTGGTGCTTTTCCTCCGCTGGTGTTGCGGCGCTGGCGGCAGCTGTGTCCCTCGGAGGTAGCGGGGCTCTCGCGCATGCGCATCTTGGTCGGCGCAGAGGACACGCGAAACTCCTTCCAACCCGCGTAGTGTAGCTCACGCTGCAAAACTCTTGAGGGATACAACAGCTCCGCCTTCATCAGAATGATGCGATCGCTTAGGCGATATTCTGACATAAAATCTCCTCTTAAAAAAAAGGCGTAAGGACATGCCTGCCTAGCCTAGGTGTAGAGTAGTATTAGTAGTGGTTATTGCTAAAATAATAACAAAAGGAAGTAAACGATTTTTACCACCCTTGTATCTGCTATCTCTATTCCTGAAGCACATGAAGAACATGAAATAAATACATAAAGAAAGGAAGGTAGAAACAAATTACTGAAATAAGCGATTGGCAGAAAGGAAACGATAAAACATTAAAATTTAAAACAAGTTTCCGACTCGGCATCCAAGATCACTCGAAATTTATCCTTTTTCCACCTCATCCCCGCCAACAAACAACCAGAGTTGGCTACTCCCCTCAGATTTGTGATATCACGTGATCACAAGCCACACAAAACACCGAATGGCCAGTTCACCCCAATCCCAACTACCAGAGCTGTGCCTGTGATTTTTGCTCATAACGACGACACCAGCGCCGGATATTCTTCGCAACTAGCACTTCAATATTATCGCGGTAAAAGCTCTGTCTGGAAGGTATACGTTATGGAAATATTTCTTTTATTTCGCTCCTTGCAGCTGCTCAGAATGGATTAAGGTGACACATCCACACCATGGTTATTTGAACTTGGCTTTCTTGGTGCCTTCATTCATTGGACGCTCCCACGTGACCCTGACGGGACGAATCCATGAAATAACTATTGCTTTTGCGCGTTTTACAGTGTTAGCTAGAATCTTGGCACGTGCCCTTGCAAAGGAAGGTCAAGTGTTGTGCCCGTCACGCTTCATGAAGGGCTCTCTTCGACAACCGAAGAAAATTGGGAACAGTGGGCACATTTCCAGGCACGGCACAAAGTGGACTCAAATTTGCATCCTCTGAGTACCGCTTTCTCCTGGTGCTTGGAGCATGTGCGGACAGAACGTTAAAGCAAAACATATGCTAAACTTAAAATCCCGATTAATACCCTAGCTAGAAGGCATGCGGCGAAGCTTTTCACGAGACCTAAAAAATTTCAAGATTGGATGATAGCACCTCTTGTAAATCTACAACACACTCTCTTTCTGCGGTCTGCACACCGCCTCCTCGTGAGTCTCAAGGGGTAGCGACATCAAATTTTTGTGCCGTACATTTGTGCTTTAAATAGTGCGTAGGGATTTTGTAAGCATAGAGCACGGGGTTAGAAGTCCAAAATCGCATTGCATAATGTATTCACTTATTATTAGTACGCGCAGTTTCGGCTTGCAGTCTACAGGTTATTGGCATCAGAAAAACGAAGACATAAGATTGACATGCCCCTTGTTCCGAAAACTGCTGACGTCAACGAGTAGGCGTATCGTTTGCAGTGTAACTCCGCCGGATGCTCTCATGGCGGAGTACAGCTGCGGAAACAGTTAAACATCGTGTTTGCATTGTTTTGGCGATTCTGTCACGCCGCGTAACACGAAATGTTTGGAAACATGATGTTGACGCCTGCGAATAACTGTCGCCAAATAGTTCTCCGACAACTTGTTGCTCGTCGCAGTGCCGACGTCGGCCGCTCGCTTCGCTACAATTATGCCAAACTCCTACGCTACGCGAGTGGCTGGTGGCCTGAGCCTGCTAATCCTCTCCTCAAATCTAGGTGATTCACCTCCACCGAAATAGTAAAGTCGGTCATATTACGCGGTCATCACACCAGGGCGTCTAATCAGCGCACGGACATAGCCTGCAATGATGTGACCCGTCGTCTTCTTAGCCACAGAGAAAATTATTTAGCGCTACAGGACGAGGACATTTTATAATGCTACATAGTCTATCCCTTCAGCTGTAATCTAATCATAACGAAATGTTTTTTACTACTGTATTTCCTCTGGCAAAACTCTGTAGTACCATGATCTGTTTATATTTTAATTGAACTCAAACAATTATTGAGCAGTGATTGAAGGATTGTTTGAAAGCAGAAGTAGAGGCGATGAAAACATCACACAAGAAGGTCAGAGTTTCATCACTGAAAACGATTCTTTTATTTAAAAATCATGGATAAATATAGACAACACCGGAATGAAAGCAGATGACTAGTGGGAGTATGCAAATACATGAGAGTTCGATCATTGTTTAGAAACATGTGCTTCTTTAAACATATAGCGCACTGTATTATACAATGACTTGTAAAATGAGGATGTATTCGCTTGCTTTCCTATCTACTCGAACGAAAAATCAAGATCAAGAAGCGAGGCGAGCAGCGGCACGAAAGACATGTCGTTCAAGACACATGTCCAGTCTAAGGGCTCATGGTCTTCCACTTGGCGATGCTCTTGCGACGAAGATGTAGTTCCTGTATTCTCCGTAGCTGGCATTCCATTGGAGCCATCACCGAGGATCCCCACACCTGAGGGGCCAGCCGCCTGGTCCTCGTTGGTGCTGTCTCTCCTGGCACGTTTCGGGGCCTGGAGCTCTTCTGTAACCAAGAGGAGGTGATTGGTAAATACTAAAAAAACGATTTCTTCTCACATCAAAAAAAGAAAGCAGCAGAGAAATTTTACACTAAAGTATAGTGAGGAAATCTCGGCGTGGG
Source organism: Amblyomma maculatum (assembly GCA_023969395.1). Lineage (NCBI taxonomy): Eukaryota > Metazoa > Arthropoda > Arachnida > Ixodida > Ixodidae > Amblyomma > Amblyomma maculatum. The sequence continues at coordinate 69,028 of JAJIZL010015720.1, read as the reverse complement.
AGAGTTTTTTTTTCATTGTGATATGCTTCTCAGCAACTGCTCACATGGTGTTCAGCAACCGAAGCCAGTGCATGTAAACTGTTTGCTGGAATCGGACAGTTTTAACACGACAAACTTGCGTGTTCAACAACTTCTTCAAGTACAACCGGTGAAGCATATTTAAGTAAGCAAAACAGAGTAGCAGCTGTAAAATGTTCTTATTGCAGAGTATTGCAATGTTCTCCAGAAGCGTTTAAGTTCATAAACGCTGTTGCAAAACCAAAGCTCAGATGCGTAGCATGAGCTGCACAATGATCACATGAAAAGATTTTTTTTTGCTCGAAACGTCTAGCATAGTCGGTGCATTAGAGGCAAATAAACACACAACGCGATAGAAGGACTAGCTCTGTTCTCTGCTTATCTTCGCACTTTCTAATGTCGTTTCCTTTATGATATATAATTATTTTGGACACAAATAATCTTAGAGTGCACATGGCATTCGCGCAAGCGTTATCAAACTCGGACCACTGGACTCAAAAAGGAGAATAAATACACTGCTTTATTTCCTAAGTGAAAAGTTCGAACGTTCGCGACAAACTGCAATAAAGAAAGAAGTTGACTTTGCAATGACGATATTCTTATAATATATTCTGACTGTCTGGCTCTGCATCGAGGGGAATGGGTCCGTCTGAGTCGATATGAAATCCCGGGTTCTGGTAAAAACACTCCCGAAAAAAAGTCAATTTTTTTGCCAACTTAGAAAAAAAATGTTTCCAAACAGGATACGTCAAATGTATCCTCACATCAGTCTTTCGCTTGGGTTTGAAGTCAGCTGCTCAGGGAAACATTGCTTCAAAAAAATGAGCATATCCTAATATAGCTTTTCATCCTGCTATAAAGACCTATACTGCAATTCTAAATGGCGAGCTGCAAAGATGTATGCTCATGCACGGGTGTTCGCAACTACCAGAAAAGATGACAGTGGAAAAGAGTGAACCAGGGCAAGTGCGTATCTGGATTATTCTGTGCTTCAAAGGCATTCACTGGAAGAAGTGTCGGTGTGTAGGAGGAGTGTGCTCTTTCAAGGCTTGACCTCCACTGCATTATCGGGGCATATTCTGGTTGTCCGACAGCGCCTTCATATTTGTATTGTTCGAGCGCTGACCACCTACTCCAGCGGCGGACGGTAGGATTGATACTTCAAAGGGGCCATTCTAATTTTCCTATCACAACCTGTAGTGCAAACGTGGCCCCGGGACGGATGATACTCGTCACTGAAAGTTCAGCGAGGATGTTTCTGTAAAGTATTTTCTTGTTGGCAGCTACTTATCATGAACCCAGCAGACCCACCCTATAGAATGGTGAGATTTATTTTTGTAGTCGGCACAGAATGCATAAACTGTTAAATTATTTGCAAAGTTATGAAAGCTTATATTCTCTGGGCAGAATTTCGCTTCGGTAACCTTTTCTCCTAGCGGCCGCTTCCACACGGGCCTTCTTTTTGGGGGGCCACGTCATCAGGGGACATGTTTACCTACACCCATGAAATCATTCTTGAGATTAAATTTCTTACTCAGAGGCAGCAGTAATTTACCGAGACTTAAAAGCTGAAAACTCACGAGCAATGTCGAACGCTCCCCAACCCTGCATAAACAATTCTAGAATAACTATATCCATCGACGCCAGATATGCCTCTTGTACGATGCGGTCTGGTTATGCTTGATATTAATTGCAGTTGATAATTGCTCAAGAGGTTAGCGCGAAAAAAAGTTCGAATGCGTTCCAAAGCACACAGCAAGTGACCACAGTTTGTTATTTTGTCTGAAATGGGGAATGAAGTTCCAAATTTTCGCAAGACAGTGGCTTACCTTCAGGTTCTAGCCTTCGCTTGCGACTCGTTCCGGTTTCTTCAGGAGGGTTACAGGACTCGAGTCTGTCTTCCTCGGCATCGAAAATGCCGCTTTCCCAGTCAATTCCATCGCCGTCTCCTTTCCAGTAACTCTCCGCCAGCCATGACCATTTACGGACTAGAAGGCATAAAATGAGATGATCGTGGATGCCCGGCGCTTTTTTCCTTGCGTCGATGGCTCTAATCTTCTCTTCAGCTAGATTGAGAACAGCTCGCGCGCCCATCTCCATCTCCAGTAGTTCGCACATAAGCTTCACTCTGAAAACCGCACGCTCCAAGAACTGCGAACACACCTGCTTAGCTTCGACGTGTCAAATGACGCGGGGAACGAAGAGCAGTGGACGAGAGTATAGAAGACGCCAGAACCAATACGCTTCGTCTTAAGTTAACACGTGCGGGCGTGGCAAGCATAGAGATAAAAAGATACCAGTGGAAATGTTACCAGGAAATAGCTTAAATAAACCTGAGAGGTTAAGAAAAGGAGTTTATTTTGCTGAATGGTAAAATTGGGCATTGACCTACTTTCGGAACCGGCTTTCACCCCAGTTGTACATAACAGCTTTGCAGATAACGAACTCTATACTTCGTCCCAGACGATATCTGCAGCATGGCGAAAGGCTGAGTCACCCAGGTCCAAGCAGGATCTAGTGCACTTCAATAAGCAACTGTGCTGCTACCAGTCTCTGGAGCCCCAAATTGGCGGTGGTGACAGTAGGAGCACAATATTCTACAGGGTGCGCAGGGGCGAGAGGCACTTAGGAGCACAATTGCAATGGGTCCTCTGCCTTTCCCAGTGTGGCAGATATCTTGTGAGAGGAAGTTCAGGTGGGGGTGCCTGGCTTTGAGACATTCGCCTTTGTATGAAATATGGAAAAGAACTGAATTTAGAAGCAGGTAGCTGAGTCATTGTGTCCCATGGGATACCAGGACATGAACTGCCATGTCCTTAGCGGATGTGTGCACAAAAAAGACAGCGCGCGTGTGTTGCATTAGTGCAAGTCCGATTTCCTGACTACTCGTTTGTAATCTCAAGAGATAAAAAAAATCTTTAATAATCGTCGCCTTCAGTTCTCTAACGGCATAAAAACAAAGAATTGACCTGTTCATGAAATTGAACATATGCAAGAGCTCTTTGTTTCAGTTATTATCTAGTGAATGATTATTAATATGCCGAGGAGTGATGAGGCAGGTTCAAGCGTACAATTTATATTTGTAGTCCGCTTCCCAAATTATTTTTTCAAAAACATTGGTTAGGAATGCACCAAAGACTTGTTTTGTTTTTTGATAAAAGCGGTGTTCAAATGGTTTGCGCCTTCTAAATATTATGGTATCAAAGAAACCGCGGGGGGGACTAACGTCTAAAAAAAAAAAAAACTGAGCTGCACCTCAAATTCTAGCACTACTGCGAATGGGAACCAGCAATAGAGCACTCATCATCACCGCATAGGAAATTTAGAGAAATACATTATACAGATGCAGTAGTTACTTCACTCTGATATTTAACTCCTTAATAGCGCACGCGTTTCTGCGGGGCGGTGCGCCTCAGCATCAGGCGCTCATGGTAGCTTTGGCATTTGATGATGTCAGTAATTGCAGCTAATTTTATGTTGGGTAACAAAGTCCTTTTGACGCTCCTCATTATGGCGAAATGAGCATGAACACTACGGCCAACAGCAAGTGAAACCGAGCTAGTTCAACTTCTCTTCGTCAAAGCTGCTATCTGGAAAGTCAAGAGCACATGAAGTTAGTTATATTACAAGAAGCACTTCCTTGCACAAGTCTCGAACCAGAAAATTGGGAGATTAATGCGAACTACATCATTTTTTTGTTGTTAGGGCATGAAGGATATCATTGTGATCCTCTGTGGTCAGCACTGTTCAAACTTTCCACCTCTCCGAGGTGCTATCTATTCCCCCGCGCGAGGGGGGAATAGATAGCACCTGCCCTAAAAGGGGTAAGATAAGAACTGGCCCTGCAGCTAAGAGGGAAGTTGTGAGTCAGCCTTTATTGAAGGAGGCCGCATGCAAAGTATTCTTTCCCGATGCAGTGATTCGAACAGGAATTTTGATAGCGAACACGTGTTTCATACGTGTTTCTACGAGTTGTGGAAAGTGGCTTGTCCCTCTGGTAAAAACGTGTTTCCTCAGTGTTCGTGACCACATTGAATTACTAGGCAACTGAGGCAGTATTCAATTCAAAAACAGGGCCAAGTGAGTCCGAATTATCGTAGATGTATGCCTATTTTAAAGCAACAGAGTACGAAATTTTAAATCACTTCATTCATGAATTGATAGGTCCTTTGATCTTACGAAGAAAAAAGAGAAGACGGTAATGATGAACGAAGTGAAATCCAGTTATTTGTGGTTTTTAGATCAAAATATGCAAGTATATTACCGCTTCATGTATCCGTCTTTCCTCGCAGCCTTATAACCGCCAAATTCATGAACGCATCTTCACTACATTTTACTCCAAGCAGCCGTCTAGGCGTACGTTTTTTGCATTTCAGAAACCTACTTTCGCAGGAACTGTTCAGCTGACGGAGGAATACCTCGAAAATTTCGTTGATAACCTCAATGTAGCTGGTACACTATGGCCCTCTTGGCTTGTGGACCTGGCTTATACGCATGACAGATGTCATATTATTCATTAATTCTATAGACTATGGTAATGTCGGTATACCAAGCTGTCACGAAAGTTGATACAAAGAGAATGCCAGCATTCTCGCTCCAATGCGTCGGCTGATAATGGGTTGCACGCTATTATACGGATGCGGTCAGGACTCACCTAGCGATGCACCTGCCACAGAACCCAAGCATGGATAACGATTGTCTACCGCCGACCACAGTTTCGTGACTGGTGATCGCATTACGCTTCTGTGCCGCCGGCATATTTCAAAATTTTTTCCAGACGCCCGAAAAATATTTTGCTGGCTGCCCCCTGCCCGAGTTGTGGAAGAAAGATTGCGGCCAATGACTAGTTCAGTGGCCTTGCTGGCTGCGGACTCACCGCGCAGTAATAGAAAATAGTAGTTGCATACATGAAGCTGTAAGGCGCCGTAGGCAATGTTCGGCAGTGCAAATATATGCTCTGCACGAATGACTGGCTTTTCTATCGTTTCTTCGGACGCACGACGCTGTCAAGACTGTGCATTAGTTTGTTGCTTCTACGGAAAATGTTGAAGGATAGCAAAAGCCGTAACTTTTGAAGTGCTAATTTTACATTTAAGGCTTCGAGACTGCTCAGACTATAGAAGTTGTGTTTCATTCTATACATACTAATGCATTTTATCAAGCAGTTTGCGTTGCAATGTGCTGCAAAACAGTGGGTTCCGGTATAAACGTCCCCGGAAAAGATGGCCCCGGTATAAACAACCCTGGGAAAAAATTCCTATTTGCAAAGTTTAACAAAATGCCCCCAAGCGGGTTCTGCGTTACCAGCGCCGAATTGCAATATTATATGCTACAGCGCTTCCACCTGTCGCCTTGAAAGTGACCGAACATTGAACTCATTCGGGGCGGTCATTACAACAAAAAATGATGTTAGTGGTAACACAGCGACTGCTCCTCGTCTTAGCTTTATTTGGGGGGAAAATGCGAGCTAACAACTAGCTTTATTACACCGAAAACGTGGGGCGATGCGTAAGGGTGACCATGAGCAACAACCGTTTAAGCTTTGGCCTGCTTCCCCAATACAGTATCTCCATCACCGCAAGTGCTGCAAGGATTGTACACCCTCAGAAGAGGAAGGGTTGAACCTCGTCATTGGAAGATCTACGACGTAGTTCCCGACAAACTTGAATTGGGTTGTTCCGCAAGACTACTATATGCTCCAAGTCACTTGTACTTTCCTCAGTGGGTAATATTACTGAGCTGATTAGAATTGTCTTAGTGACAGCTGAAAAAGCTGCAGAGCTCGGACATACGCAGCGTATAAAGAGTCAGGTGGATCTTTCACCATGCTTTTTCACGGTCCATCTAAAGACATAAGGCGCTCAGAGGAGTGAGGCTTCAAATGATGACTATATTTATCTAAAACCAATAAAGAATAGAATAAATTATGTATTTATCACAATGTGAATTCCGGAGCCTCATTTTTGCTTGGGACACGGTTTTTCTTGTGTGAGTGTTTAGCTCTTGGTGGTCGTCGTAGTAGTCGCTTTTTCAAGGCGCTTTTCTTCCGGCGACCTTTTTTCCGGGGATAATTTTATCTACACGAGCGAATCAGCACGCGTGTTGTCACTGCTTTGCAGTCACCTCCGGGTATTTCGAAGGCAGATGGCAGCAACTTTTCACGCCAAACTCGAATACAAACATGTCGGTTTCAAGCCATTTATGGACGCTTATACCGGGTTCTACCACAAATCCTGGAACTGGCAGCGCCTGCGGCCAGATGTGAAAACGTTTCGGCTCGTTTTTCTTGTGTTTATTATTCACACAATGCTCCAAAAATGGTTTACTGGGTGGCGACGTCGAGTCTCATTATGACGGCTTTTGAAAAGACTCGAATTAAGAATTTTTTCGTGTCATGATCAGCGGTATTCACCTTTTGGGCAACATTTTTGCCTTATTTTTTCCTATGCCGCATTTACGTTTCGTCAAATCAGGAGAATTATCCGAGGAAATTTTGACGGCGCAACGTCGTCGGCCGTTAGTTAATCACAGCCACGGCTACTCGATGGAAGCGCACTATAGTTGCGGCCTGCTGCGTCGCGCCGCAGTCAATGGGAAAGCGCGTCCATGGGGAGTTCAGAGTTGCGTTGCGCCCGCTATTTCAGCGGAGGGCGCAACTTTTCGGGGAGACGTCGCCGCCGAGGTCATCGGCTCTGATCGTCCGGTTTGATTTTTCTGGACGGGTTCACTTCGTGTCTGCGTGGTCACCGCAAACATTATTCTGTGCGTGAGTACGAACACGTTAACGTCGAGACGGGACGCGTTTGCTTTTTAAGGGGAAAGCCTTTCTAACCTCGTGGAGCGAAAATTTGTGCGCAGAAACTGTGCGTCGCATCTGTGCGCTGATTTCTAAATCGCAAAAAACGGACTTGCGAGGAGGAATATTGAGAATGAAAATGAATAAAGGTGATGGTAACGAATAAAAGAATAGACATCGATAGAGGTAAACTAATGCGAACGACTTGTAATGATAAATAATAATCACTAAAATGACTTCTAATGACCAACATGACCGAAATTGATTGGAAGTTTGAAAAAAAAAATGCTTAGCGATGTGTAGCAATGACTACATTGACTAGGCATGACTCATCAATAATGACTATGAAATGACCAATATGTCAATCGACGACTAGTAATAACCACTACGACTGGAAATGAGTTAGCATGCTTAGCTATGAATAGTAAGGGCTACAATCAGTAGGCAGGCATGATTCCTCATGAGTACGAAACGACGACTTGAAATAATTGCAACTGAGACAAGCGATAGGGCAAGGGTAGGCTTTCGCCGATCTCCTCTTAAGAGAAATCTAAAAGACCCTCTAATATTTTGTGCTGTGCTCGCTTCAGGCAACAGCAGCAGCGAGGAGCGGATATGCACCCACTTCCTGAGATATGAAAGCTGCGCTGAGGTTAACAAGTTCAGATGCTGAAACATATTGCCTTACCAACTGCCATTTAATTTGCCACCAGGGACCGCACATTGGACTTGTTTTTTATTCATTATAGGTTGACAGCGAAAACAACGTGACGTGAACACAAGAGAGACGACACAACAGCGCCACTTGTTTCGTCCTCTTTTTCTGCATTCCCGTCACGGTGCTTGCGCTGTTAACCTATACATACAGGAAAGCTGGCAAGTGAATTAAGATTTTTAGCGATGTGTTGTGAAGCAGAAGAACCCGTTGGTGCAGTACCCGAAGCTTTTCTCACATATTATATTGCGAGGAGATGTCAGGAAAAGACACGAAGGTTTTTTTGTTTTGTTTTTGCATAAGCATAAAATTTGTTCTAAATTTTGCCGCTGGTCTTAGTGTCCAGCAAAGAAGCCTGTGCATACAATATTTGTTTATGTTCTTGAGACTGTTTGAGCCGATGCGATAAACTGAAAAGCCTCGTTTCACAGACAATCCGGCTCTCGCTTTGCAGCGAAAAGTGGGAAAAATACCTCGCTGTCAAGAGGCAGTCCTGGGGGTGATATGGCCAGACACCTGGGTGCAATGAGAAAACATAACATGATCAATGTGGCAACCCAGTGAGAGTCAATAAGGTGTAAGGGTGAAATTTTAATTGAAATGGGGACCCTCAGATCCCAAGTCAGGCACACTGCACCTATAGTGCACATATGCACGCTCGTACGGCTTCGGTAAAGAGGGGGATTTATGTAAGTATCTGGTGCTATTTCATACAATGCGGTGGCTTACAACTGTATTCTAATTACTATGCGATAGAGGCGGTAATTAAGGGATGTGGGGAATAAGCGGGTAGCAAAGTGTGGGTAGCAAAGTGCGGGTATCCTAACGGAGATCTGCAAGGAGAGTTAAGAACCCCCAGTTTTATTTATCGCTACCAAGTTGTTGCTCTATGTAATATTTTGTAATAGTTTTAAGGCGACATATCAGTCCTGCAAGAGTCTGCTGCAGGAAACCTGAGCACATTGGGCCAGGCACGAGTTAAAGGAAACCAAGGACAATAGAGGCTTGATGTACCCGCAAATCAAGAAATCAAGCTTTGTCAGCTTTCATGCACTTTCATTAACCAGATAATGAAGTCTCAAGAGGTCCGGCAAAGAAGTAAGCAAAAGTGTACACATTTTATTTCAGCATTGCTTCCTTACTGTACGCAGCGCCGCTTATCTGTGAAACCAATGGCCATGCCCACGCTGAGGAGCTATGCAAGGTATTTTTAAGTTGCTGAACCCTCTGATAGCGAACTAGGCCTCAAATGTCAACTCACCGTTGAGGCGACGTCTACGGCCATGCTATACACCTCTCTTCCTTCTTTCTTCTTTGTTTTTGTGACCGTCCAATAAACGTACCTAGCTGCTCGCTGAAGCTCGGCTGGAGTTGCGCTCAGAAGCGTTTCACAAATACGCAATACTAAATGTATTCTTTCACATTCGTGTGATCGCTGGTAAGGGTTGGTTTGATAACTCGAGCGTTCTTCGATTGAAAAGTACAGACTTGCAAAATTATGCGGGTTCGCGGGCAGCAAATAAAAATAGCAATAAAGAATTTTTGCCGTTTATACGTAGCACCTTGAGGCAGACCGGCATAATAAAGCACGCTTGCTTTGGCCGGTGGAGCACAATGCGGCAGCCATGACTGATAGCGTTCTGGCGTACAAAGTCTAAGGTCGCCAACTAAGTCGAAGATCCCAGTTCTTCATCTAGATTTTACTTAATAAACGCCTTCGTATTTCCAACATAGCATTTGAAAGACAATGAGATTAGAAAGGTTGGCTTTAAGTTGCACTTTAAGAGAGGTTGCTGACAGTAGGACCACATTTTTTTATTGGATAGCGCTGGCAGCTTAGACCAGGTTGGCATCAATTTTGTTCACAGAAGCTGTATGCATGGAATAAGTAAACGGTATGAAAATGACACGCATGGAATTCACGAAACAATGATTTAAAGCGTTATGCATTCGGCAACTGTGGCTGCTGTACAGCTTGGGGCCAACCTTTTTTCTTTCATTTAATACCCCCTTTAATTTTTTACATATTCCATTGTGCCCTAAGGCAATAAACAAGGTAATAAAAAAAATTGTTCACAGCCGGGTGACATTTTCATCTGTCAAATAAATTTACCAAATGCAATATCGCGGTATTGCGAGCCCTCCAATCGAGTGTCCTTGAACTACCGTGACATTGAGTTTTAGAGCGTAGCTCTTTGGCGCCCAGTTCCTGTGTTTCACGTCTTCGTAGCCGTCGGCGTCACCGTCGGCCTCGTAACCGGCTCCGCCCGCTCTCAGCCCCCTGTTCCTCCATGGCACAAGTAAGTACTAATGGTTAACTAGTCACTAACCAGTACTAAGTAATGTACAACTAGTTATCAGTCAGTCAGTTCAGTCGTTCAGTCGTGTCCGACTTTTCGTGACCCTATGAACCATATCACGCCGCGCTTTCCGGTCTCTCACTATCTTCCTAACATCACATAACTTCATCTGCAGTGCCTCGAGGATGCCATCTAACCATCGCGTTCGCTGCCTACCCCTTCTCCGGCGACCCTCAACCTTTCCCAACATCAAATCTTTCTCCAGCGACTCCTCTCTTCTCATCAGATGACCAAAGTAGCTGAGCTTTAACTTTAGAATTTGACCCTCCGATGAGCAGTCAGGGTTTATGGTCGACAATATCGACTGATTTGATCTTCTGGCAGTCCAAGGGACCCTCAAGAGTCTTCGCCAGCACCACATTTCAAACGCGTCAATTCTTTGGCGGTCAGCCTTTTTCACAGTCCAACTCTCGCATCCATACATCACAACTGGAAAGGCCATAGCACGAGTAATACGGATCTTGGTTGGCAGACTAATGTCTCTGCTCTTTACTAGGCGGTCAAGGCTAACCATTGCTCTCTTTCCCAGAAGCAGGCGTCTCCTAATTTCATGGCTGCAGTCTCCTTCCGAGGTAATCTTGGAGCCCAAGAAGAGAAAATCTGTCACAGCTTCTACTTCTTCTCCATTGATGCTCCAGGACTTAATAGGGCAAGACGCCATGATCTTTGTCTTTTTAATGTTCAGTTTAAGCCCAAACTTCTCACTCTCTTCTTGTATGCGCATCAGAAGTCTCTTGAGTTCCACTTCACTTTCTGCCATTAAAGTGGTATCATCCGCATATCTAAGGTTGCTGATACGTTTTCCAGCAATCTTCACTCCAGCTGAAGACTCGTCCAGACCGGCCTTCCTCATGATGCAGTCTGCATATAGGTTAAATAGGCTGGGCGACAGCATGCAGTCTTGCCCCACTCCTTTCTCAATCGGAAACGAATCAGTAAGACCATTCCCAGTTCTGACTGTGGCCTCTTGTCCTTCATACAATTTCCTGAGGAGACAGATGAGGTGCATTGGAATTCCCATCACTTGGAGAGCTTGCCACAATCTGCTGTGATCTACGCAGTCAAACGCTTTCGCATAATCAATAAAGCAGAAGTCGATGGGTTTCTGAAACTCTCTTGCTTTTTCCATGATCCAGCGAAGGTTGGCAATTTGGTCTCTAGTTCCTCTGCCCTTGCGAAACCCAGCTTGCACGTCCGGAAGCCCCAGATCCAGATACTGCTGCGCCTACCTTGGAGGATTTTCAACATCACCTTGCTAGCATGCGAAATAAGCGCAATCGTGCGGTAGTTGGAACAATCTTTGGCACTGCCTTTCTTTGGAATGGGGATGTAAACTGACCTCCTCCAGTCCTGTGGCCACTGCAGGGTTGTCCAAATCTTCTGACATAATGTATGCAGAATGTTAACAGCGTCATGGTTGATGTTTTGAAGCAACTCAGCTGGAATGCCATCAATTCCGCTAGCTTTGTTCTTAGCAAGGCTGGCTAAGGCCCATTCAACTTCACTCTTCAGGATGCCCGGCTCGATATCGTAATCACAACCGTCTTATGTTGGGTTTGCACATTTTGGTCCTTCTTGTACAGTTCTGTGTATTCCTGCCACCTCTTCTTTATCTCTGAGGCTTCAGTGAGGTCCTTGCCTCGTTTGTTATAACGAGTTATAACTCGTTATAACTAGTTATAAGTACTTGTAATTAGCCGTGACTAAATAGTCATGAGTAACGACAGATCACTGGCTATGACGCCATCACAAGGTGACATCATTGGCCGGGACATTATGACTGGATGTGACGTCATCATGATAACATCGGGTCATGCCTAATTGGCACATCCTGACATCACGTCATGACTGGCGATGACGTCACCAGGAGATTCGCGAGTATACGAAGCTGACCCCGCCGGTCGTTCAATCCAGGCGAACGTGCAGCGCCTTTCACTTGGCTGCTCCTCCAACGTCGCACCATTAGACTATTACAGTCTAGCACTACAGGCCTTATGGAAATAGACGCAGTACAGCAGGTACCAGCGGCGTTGAAAATTGGTTGACAGCAAAGAAAAGGCGCAGTATCTGTAACAATTCTGCGCGGACACCATAACCGAGCTGTAAAGAAAATTTAATTATTAATAATAATTGTTTCAGTGGAAGGGAAAGGCGCGGTAACTGTCTCACTCGTTTTCTGTGGACACCTGAACCGCGCCGTGAAGGAAGGGAGGAGGGTGGGAGTTAAAGCGGAAAGAGAGAAAGAGGAGGCGTAGTCGAGGGCTACGGAGTAATTTCGACCACCTGGGGATCTTTAACGTGCGCTGACATCGCACAGCACACTGACGCCTCTTCGTTTCGCCTCCATCGAAACGCAGCCCCCGAGGCCGGGTTCAAACCCGGAAATTCCGGACAGTAGTCGGGCGTCTTACCACTGTGCCACCCCGGCGGGGCGCTGTAAAGAAAAGGAAAAAAAGTGGCTTCGGGCGACTGCAAAGCTTTCTTCATGAGGCTGCGTTTCGATGGAGGCGAAACGAAGAGGCGTCGTGTGCTGTGCGATGTCAGCGCACGTTAAATATCCCCAGGTGGTCGAAATTTCCGTAGTCCTCCACTACAGCTCCTCTTTCTCTCTTTTGACTTTCACTCCCACCTTCCTCCCTTCTCTTAGGGCGCGGTATAGGTGTCCACAGAAAAAACAAGAGAGACAGTTACCATGCCTTTCCCTTCCTATAAATAAATAAATCATGACAATCAATATTGTTGGTGGAATGTTCCTTGAAGGAATATGAGCGAAAAATTAAAAACGTTGTCTGCAATGCATATTCGTTGCTCGAAACAATTGCCCCAATCCATCGAAAAGCTGAAACAGCTCAGGAGCTGCGCTAAAATTTCGCATTAGGGACGTAGTCGTCGGCAAACGTTTTGGTGTACACTACTATACGTCCTTGCCGGACGGAGCTAGTGTACTGGCACACTCACACTAGACGTCAATATATACGAATTTGTGTTATTTTATTGTTGAAATGGAGCTCTTATATTGGTAAAATAATAGGCTTCTACCAAGTCGACACCGCACTCAAAGAGCAGCCAGGCGCTGCTCTCCGAGCGGCTACCGCCGGTTTCGGACGACGCAGCAAGCCGCACCTAGTGCGCTTCCACCGAGCGGCCGTGTCACAGCTGAGACTTGTGCAAAGGAACGGCTGTTTTCTGAACTAGGGAGAGTGGATGTGGAGCATCCAATCGCAGCTCAAGCACCATGGCCTGTTATTTCAGCCAATATGAGCAATGTCGTATTCTTCCGAGTTCTACATTTAACCAGACATCATACTGTGTAAATGAAATTGTTGCGATTAAAGAGACAGATTCAGTTAGCCTATCGGTTGTTTCAGTTTAACTTTTCTTCCGGTCTCTGCCTAATTGCTTCCTTTTTGCCTGTAGAGGTGGCTGGAGGCGTGAAAGATGGGGGGGGGGAGGCTCTGCATTGAACAATTTTCTTGGGGTGAGCCTCTTTACATAACAATATAAGTATCCAGTTCAATGATTTACGTTATTTATTTAATTATATATATTTATTCGAAATAAATTTTATTATATATTCTGAGAGTTTATTTTAAAACTGAATTCTTATCAGTCCTACAATCATTGGTTTAAAAAATTGCTAGTCAAATATACAGAATATATATTTCATTTTCTTATCTATCTATATATGTATTATAAAAGGCGGTGTGAAACCAGCTGAATATGCTAGTAATATTTAGCTTTATATGGATAAATAGAGCACATCACAGTGGTATGAACGGCGGTATAACCTCAATGACAATAATAGGGTCTTACTTAGCTTTGCATAATAGGGTACATCAGAGGAACATCTCTCCTATCCTCGGTGTTAGCCATCACTAGACGCTGCGTCTTTTTGTCTTTTATAATGCCTTCAGGCACTGAAACTAGCAAGTAGATAGGGTAGCCGACGGCACCGAAATTATTGAAAAGAGGTATTTCGAGGCTTTGTTTTAGCAATGCGTTGAACAAGTCCTGCTCTCACACTGTTGAGGAGAGACTCGTGAAATAGCGAGTCCGTCTCGTAGTCGCCCTCTTCCCCAGCTACGTGGTAATGTCAGTGGCGAAAGGTATTATGAAAGACAAAAAGGACCAGCTTCCAGTGATGGGTACAACTAATGAAAAGAGAGGCAGAGGCACCGAAGAGAAAAAAGGTTGTGGTGATATCCTATATACATAAGGTGTCGCATAACCTTAAGAGGATCGCCCAGAAAACCAACGTAAAGGGCTTTTTTTTCAGCCTCGGTGAAACTCATGACATTGTGCCATGTGAGTAACCGAAAGAGGAAGCCAAGTCTTGGGTGAAAAATAAAACAATTTATTTGTAGCATGTCAAAAGGCCGTTTTATGCGGGTTAAAGTTGCCTGTGGGAAAACATACATCGGCCAAACAGGCCGATGCTTCAATGTAACATTGTACGACCACAATTACAATGTGTGTACACAACATCAGACTCTCTGACGAAACACTGCCGCTGGTGCAAGCACAAGCCTGCTTGCAAACTCAACTTTAGCGATTGCTGAATCTTGGCCAAGAATGGATGCAAAAGAACAAGAAAGATTATAGAGGCGAAGGCAATAGGTAATGTGGGGACACCATGTGTTAGCACACCATCAATTCTGCTATCTAAAAAAAGTTGCAATTTCTTGATGTTCGAAGGTAACCCATGATTAGGGATATAGGGGGGTCCGCATCTTATCCGACGTTGTTGTGTTTTGTTGTGTTAGTGTTGTTGAAATGTTTTTGTATTTATTCTGACGCGCTCCTGAATAAAATGTAGTTGTAAGTTCAGCGCTTCCCCTCTTCCTGTCAATGTGTTTCCTGGTGCGCTGCCTCATAATCAATTAATCAGTTAAAGTAAAACTTGGCAATAAATATTCATGTCAAGTAAATCTGGCTCAACAGTTACGTTGTCGATTTCTCACTTTGTCCTAGCTTCGTTCTGCCTCCGTCGTCGTTGGCCTTGTTCTTCGCCATAAGCAAAAAAAAAAAAAAATAAAATTATCCGCCAATATTATGCCACTTTAAAGTCACAACCTTTTGTGACGTCACAATGTGACGTGATTGCTTCACATCACAGTTCATAAGGGGCGCCAAGAAACTAAGACATCGCTCAGAGTCGACACGCAGTATTCCATAGGAGTTTCGCTACCACTTGATCCTTCGAGCATGTCTAAGGCGCAAAATCAGGAGTCGCACGTGATGCTCGCTCACTATTTCATCACAAGAAGCCCGTTACGTCCGCCATTTTACACTCGCCAGTAGAGATCAGCGGCAAGCGACGGCGTTGTAGCGCATCTGTTCAGCCCCGTGCCAGCTTTGGCGGCCGGGTGCGCTCCTTGGCCAGTCCGAAGCGGAGGTTTATCATTGGGAAAGGCACAACTTAATTTTTGGTCCGAGAAAGACTGTAGTCATTTTAATGCATTCAGAATACATACCTTGGATATTAGTATCCGAGGGGACAATTGCATTGACGCATTGAAGTTGATACAATAATCATTGTTCATCAATATTATCAGTAATGTGAAAAAAATGTCCTCTCTTATCAAACGGTATTTAAGTTATCAGCTGGCGTACAAACAAAAAATCTCACTGTCGATATATTTGATCTGATTTGTTGCGGCTTAATAATTTCTCCATTAAAAGAAGTTATAAATAGGCCGCCGCGGTAAACGAAAAGCCATAGCGGGTACGCGAGGGGCTTCAGTTTAAAATACAGATCTTCCCTTAAATACTCGTCAAAAATACGCCAACGCGGTCTGTTCAGCTGAACTGCGTTGCAAGTTCGCAATATCTTCACTGTGAATTGCAAACTCAATACGGTTCATTTTCTAAAGTTTAATAATAAAGTTTAATTGCTGATTCTTGAAAATGGCATTAAAGTGAAAAATTTGAAGACTTCAGCATTGACTCGATTTCAGTTTAAAAATATTCCCCGAGGAATAATTGTGGTCTGGAATCCTGAACATCAGAAACAGAGCATGTTAAGGTGGTTTTTACGGTGTGCCTAAGCTAAAATGGCATACCGGCAGACGATATTGCCACAAAAATGGTATAAACACAATATATGTCGAATATTCCGCAAAATGCTTCTCTATTTACTTCCAATAGCGCCATTTCGTTTATGTGTATCAGGAGAAAACGAACCTGAATAACTTCTGTTGCAGTAAATGTTTAATTTCAAAACTGCAAATCACGTTTTCGGATGTAAATATTTGTCAGCAGGACTGACCTTTCATTTTGATATTCTTCAGTTTTCCAATCCAATTGACCATCTTAAAGCAAGAGACAACTGAAACTGTTTATCGTACAAATAAACAGTTCACCCCATCCCCTGTCCTCTCACACACCGAAATTACGGGAAAAGTGGAAGGAGATGCTTTCCCAACAGGACCGTAATTTAAGATGACAAAATTTGCCACCACCCTCCATCCCCCAAGAAAGTATTAAAGCCGCGCATGCGGATTTAAAATTTATGTCTGATGGGGGAAATCTGGCTACGAAGTGTGTGTCCAGACGTCGGCGAACGGCTACTCAGTGTGCTCTCGCTGTGCCGCAGCCGCCAATTCAAACTGATTGGCCCCCACCGCCGACGTTTTCAGACAGCGCATTATCTATCGTTAGCGACTGCCTTCTTTTTTTTTTTTAATTCATTACCAACTGTCGCCCAGACAGTGGCGATCCGCTCTGTGGGTCGCGAGCATCGGATGTCTTGCTCGCGGTGATCATCCGACGCCAGCCTTCAGCAGTGATTGCCCTATACAAGCCCTAGGAGCGCCATTTTTTATTTTGATGTTTCTGAGAGTTGAGATCGATTCAGTTTGTAGGACTGGATGCAGCTAGAAGTATTGCCTTGGTGACGTGCATGCCAAGGGCCGTGAGCGGGGAGGAGTAGTGCGAGAATAGGGAGCTTTTTTTTTTTTTTTTTGAGCAGCGTAGAAAGGGGAAAGTGGAGGGGAGGTACACAGGGGGCCGGGGGGGGGGGGGGGAGGCGGTCACTTGCTCAGCATTTTATGGTATATAGTATGGTATAAATAGTCTGAGCGTAGTAATCTCTTACGAACAGATATTCTCCACCCTTCCGTGCAATAAACTTGCTGAGAGTGCACCAAGCTTTCTTGCACGGATTTGGCAAGATATAAACGCAGTGATTAAATTCGAACATAACAGCATGTCTATTTGAACATTTACTAGAGGATACAGGAAGCGTTTAAAGTAAGCCCTGTGAAATGCAGAAACTGGGAAGAATAAAAATGCTATTATGGAGCATTCGCAAATCTTGCTGAGTTTTCACTTCTCCAAAAATGATAGGTCCGGGTCTGGAATGGGAGCGTCGAGCGGCAAATCCGATGTGTCGGAGAAGAGCCAATCCCAGTCGTCGTGCTCGCGATTTTCGGCAGCATGGCACTGCACCTCTTGCTTAACATTCGTCGGGATATCCTGCTTCGGCACCTGTTGTTGCTCATCGGAGTCCACAGAACAAGTCAGCAAACACGATAGGCGAGCCTCGTCGATGCCAGTTTTTCTGCGGGTTGGCTTGGCACGCTTGGAAGCCCGACGGGGTTCATCTGGTGATAGGAACGGGATAAAAATAATAACTGAAATATTGCAATATTTGCATTAATGAAAGCGAGGTGAATCGATGCCTACATTCCGCTCCAATTGTTTCCACCGATCTACGAGCACGTAACGACTAACTCTTACGCAAATTGTTTACGAAATACGTTACCGCACGAAGCCGATGAATACTGTGGGGTCGCAAGGATGATGGCGAAATTGAGATGCAGTAGTCAATATGAGGGTGCATCTCGAAAAAGATATTCCGAAGAGTGTGAAAAAAGCATTCACAGTGGTTGCCCACAGGGTGTCTTTCTTTCGTCCGCCAACATTGAAAATTAATAATCTTTTTTAGCCGGAGTACAAAAATAGCAGCGCTACGCCCATTCCAATATATATCGAATTAACCCCATCCTATACGCTATCTGCGTCCACATGGCCTCCGTAAACGTTCTAACCACAGCTGCGCACCTAACTTTTTGCCGCCCTGGGCTGCACTTGCCTTCGCTTGGAGTCCAGTCTGCTAACGATCATCGTTCACCTTGCATTTGCATTACGTGATTTCTACATTGTCATTAATTAACTTCGACCGGAACGTCAGTAACACGAGTAGTTGGCCACCTGAAAGCATGATTAATAGGGTCACAAAATCTATCTTACGTTATATAAAAAATATGCATGCGTTGTCAGCCTCTATGAGGTCGTAAACGCAGCAACACGGTGTTGCTGCGTGTCAGTCCGAAGAAAGTGTTACACAGCCAAAATGTGCAGAGAACATCGCGACTGCCGACCAATACTGCATGCTCTTAATGCGTGCTGATACCTCATTTACTCGTATTAACTCCAAAGGAGCAATCTACATTAAACGAAAGTTGTTCATGGCGATGATTGTTTATATAAATAAAAACACTGATGTTTGTAAAGCTTGCGGCAAAGATGCTCTCGATCTGTAATCATAAGTTTACGCTACTATAAGTTCTCAAGTCGTCCGAACTTTAATATATTGCCGCATAGAAGACGACGCAAAAGATGACGACTATGGCAACACAAGCGCGAGCTGAAAGAAGAAGGAGGAAGCTTGATCGCAAGACTCGTTCTAGGCCAATAATCAAACCGTCTTATATTTCGACCCTCCTTGGCGTTCTGTCGAGACGTGACACTGGTGGAGCGCGCTGGGGTATGCATAAGACTCCTTCCGGCAGTCCACAGCGGATCCCAGACATCGACACTCCTGTCCATCGCACTAGCCGCCGCCTTCTAGGCCTAGCCCCGGAGTACAGCCATCTGCCGAACGACTCTTCTTCAAACGCCCAAGTTCGTCAGGTCCCCCAAGCCATGCACATACCAACCTTACGCCGGTGACTCTTCAGAACACCAAGGTACCAGAGTGCTTTCGCGGGGACGCTTTTGAAGATGTCGAGGACTGGCTTGACCAGTTTGAGCGAGTGGCCAAAATCAATCAATGGAGCGCAGACCAGAAGCTGTCCAATGTTTATTTTGCCCTTCAGGATAATGCTAGAACGTGGTTTGAAAACCACGAGACCAGCTTATCCACATGGAATGACTTCCGCCGCCAGCTGGTAGATACTTTTGCGAGAACGGATCGACGAGACAATGCGCTGCGCCTGCTTGAAGTGCGCATCCAGAAGCCGAATGAGAGCGTGGCTATGTTTGCGGAAGACATGGCTCGCCTTTTTCGCCGTGCCGACCCTGATATGAGTGAACCAAAGAAGCTACGGCATCTCATGCATGGCGTCAAAGAACAGGTGTTTGCCGGCTTGGTCCGCAACCCCCCTAAAACCGTGAGTGAGTTCGTTAAGGACGCTACGGCTATCGAACGAGCCCTCCAAGACCGGTGCCGCCAGTACAACCGACCGGTCAACTGTGCCCCGATGACTGCGGCGGCGCTGACTGCAACAGATACGACCACTCTTCGAGACATCATTAGAGGCATTGTCCTTGAGGAGCTGCAGCGAATTACGACTACGAAGGCTCAGTCGTCAGGGGCCCTCATAGAAACAGTGAGGAATGAAATTCGATACGCCCTATCACCGTCTACACCATGCAACGAGTCTCATCCAGTCGACAACGCGGCACCCCTTTCCGAACCATACCACGCTCCAAAACCGATCAGCTGCACGGCCAACATTCCTGCAGCTTACCTCGAGCCGCAGCCCGAGAGCTATGCTGCGGTCCTTCGTCGCCCACCGCCAGACCACGCCCCACCGAGCTCACCGAACCGTCAGGAGATTCGGTTCCTCCAGGGGCCTCAGTGGGCGCCTCCCAGGCGCTCTCAACTGCGCCGAACTGACAGGTGGCGCAGTTATGACAGCCGACCACTTTGTTTCTACTGCGGACAACCTGGTCATGTGTATCGGTACTGCCGCCACCGCGAAGAGGGGCAGTCCTTTCCGCTTGCTTCTGCTCGCCGCCGCTTCGACACTGATTCTGCCCAAATCGACGACGACCCTCCGGTCAGCAGGGAAACCGAATCCCCGGGCTTCCGCCGCCGCTCCTCCCCATCGCCACAGCGTTATTCGCCGACGCGTCGCAACACTACTGGCGTTAGCGCACGGCGGTCTCCTAGCCCTCACCGGGGAAACTAAGAGCTGCAACCTCGCGAGGGGAGGTTGCAACCAGTCTAAAAGTGTCGAAACCCTCACCACCGCCGCAATTGCCGACAACCCGGGCTTCTGACGCCGCCGCTAACATTGACATTTCCGCACTACCGCCGAAAATGCCGTACCAGATGATCAGCCATGACGATGAAGCTGACAGCGCCGACCTTGCCGCGCTTCCGCCGCAAATGCCGAAAGGGACGATCAACCCAGATAATTTTGTTAGCGCTGAACTCGCCGTTTCCATTGATGGGCTGGCGGTACATGCTCTGGTGGATACCGGGGCAGATTTTTCAATTATTAGCCAGAAACTGGCCGACACCCTGCGCAAAGTAAAAACTGAATGGACTGGGCCAGTAATAAGAAGTGCTGGGGGTCAGCTACTGGCACCGACAGGGAAATGCACTGCCCGGATAGGAATAGGAAACGCGGTGTTTGTTGGCAGCTTCGTTATTCTCCCTGACTGCTGCAAAGACCTCATCTTGGGCATGGACTTTCTGCGTCTTCATGGGGCTGTAATCAGCATCCGTGACAGCATCGTTGCCTTCACCAATAACCATGAAGACCTTGGTTATGCGCAAGTACCACTATTGCCCTTACGCGTCGCCAATGAGACGGTGACATTACCTCCGAGATCATGTTCTCTTGTTGAAGTGAAATGCGACGTGGCGCAAACAGGCGATGGCGTCGCCGAACGGGCAGTTACCCTGGTACTCAGCCGAGGTGTTTCTATAGCTCGAGGGCTGGTCAACTTGACCAATGGGCATACCGAACTGCTGCTGACAAACTTCAGCGACGAGCGTCAGCAAATTCCGAAAGGCACAACTGTGGCCTTTTTCGACAGCCTCCCAAATGCGCAGCACTGTTGCTTACTGCAACAGAGAGGATCAGTGTGCAAGACACCCGTAACCATCGTTGATGTGAGCCCAAATCTGTCTTCTTCAGAGCGGGACCGCCTTTTGGATCTCATAGATCAATTTCGAGACTGTTTTGCTTCAGAATCGCGGATCGGCCAAACGCCTTTGACAAAACATCTAATTATCACGGATAACTCGATTCGCCCGATTCGACAAAATCCTTACCGTGTGGCTCCGAAAGAACGTGAAGCCATTCAGCGCCAGGTGGCCGAAATGCTTAGAGACGACGTTATCCAGCCGTCACAGAGTCCCTGGGCTTCCCCCGTGGTACTTGTTAAAAAGAAAGACGGCAGCTTACGATTTTGCATAGACTATCGCAAGCTCAACCAAGTGACCAAAAAAGACGTGTACCCTCTCCCTCGCATCGACGACTCCTTGGATCGCCTACGAAATGCACGTTACTTCTCGTCGATGGACTTGAAAAGTGGATATTGGCAAATCGAAGTGGATGAGAGGGATCGGGAGAAGACAGCATTCATCACTCCCGACGGATTGTATGAGTTTAAAGTCCTTCCGTTCGGTTTATGCTCGGCGCCAGCAACATTTCAGAGACTGATGGACACTGTGCTTTCGGGACTTAAGTGGCAAACATGCTTGGTGTATCTTGACGACGTGATAGTGTTTTCGGCTACATTTGAAGAGCATCTACTCCGTTTGCTAGCTGTGTTTCAGGCCATACAATCTGCGGGCCTCACATTAAAACCCGAGAAGTGCCACTTCGGTTACGAGGAGCTGCAGTTCTTAGGCCACGTCGTCAGCCAAGAAGGTGTTCGGCCGGATCCTGAAAAGCTCTCCGCAGTCGCCAAGTTCCCAACACCTACGGACAAAAAGACATTGCGGCGCTTCTTGGGTCTTTGCGCCTATTACCGTCGGTTTATTGCTGGCTTCTCACGAATAGCCTGGCCATTAACTTCACTGACTCGTGACAACGCTGTCTTTCGCTGGGGTGAAGAACAGCAACAAGCTTTCAATGAGCTGAGGAGGCGTCTACAGACACCACCTGTCCTGGCGCACTTTGATGACGACGCCCCTACACTGCTTCATACGGATGCCAGCAACGTGGGCTTAGGTGCTGTGTTAGTGCAGCGCCAGGATGGTGTGGAAAAGGTAATTGCTTACGCCAGCAGGACCCTATCTAAAGCAGAAGCGAACTACTCGGCAACCGAAAAAGAATGCCTTGCAGTGGTATGGGCGGTTATGAAATTCCGCCCTTATTTGTACGCTCGCCCCTTTCAAGTCGTCAGCGACCATCACTCTCTCTGTTGGCTGACGAACTTAAAGGACCCTTCAGGGAGACTCGCGCGTTGGAGCCTTCGATTGCAAGAATTTGACATGGCAGTTATTTACAAATCTGGAAAGAAGCACACAGATGCAGATTGCCTTTCGCGAGCGCCGGTCGAACCATCCACTATGACCGATGAAGACACTGCGTTTTTAGGTGTCATAGATGACGCAACTCTTTCCCAACAGCAGCGAGAGGATCGGGAATTGCTCCCTCTTATTGATTTCTTGGAGAAGCGAACTACGGTTGTTCCGAAGATTTTCGCCCGAGTAATCTCTTCATTTTTTATTCGCAACAACGTCCTTTACAAGAAGAACTTCCGTCCTGGGGGAAACAGTCTTCTGCTCGTCGTCCCATCGGTTCTCCGCACTGAAGTTTTGCAAGCGTGCCACGACGAGCCAACCGCCGGTCACCTAGGCTACACCCGCACGTTGGCTAGAGTACAGCACGGATACTACTGGCCAAAACTGCCGGCGACAGTGAAACGCTATGTACGTACGTGCATTGACTGCCAGCGCCGTAAATCACCCCCTGTAAAACCAGCTGGCCTACTCCACCCTCTTCAAGTGCCAGCGACACCTTTTAAGCAAATTGGCATGGACCTCCTGGGAGCATTTCCGACGTCTACAGCCGGGAATAAATGGATAATTGTCGCCACTGATTATCTGACCCGCTACGCGGAAACCAAGGCTCTGCCAAGGGGTACCGCCGCCGAAGCAGCTAGGTTCTTCGTTGAGAACATTGTCCTGAGGCATGGCGCTCCGGCACTTATTATAACTGACCGAGGAACTACATTTACGGCCGAACTTTTGGAAATCGTTCTTCGCCTCAGTGGTACCAGTCACCGTAAAACTACTGCCTATCACCCTCAAACCAATGGGTTGACGGAACGCCTCAATAAGACCCTCGCAGACATGCTTTGCATGTACGTCGACGTAAACCACAAGAATTGGGACGAAATACTTCCCTAAGTTACGTTCGCCTACAATACGGCCCGCCAAGACACCACTCGCATGACACCATTCAGCCTCCTTCACGGGCGACCAGTAACAACTATGCTGGATGCAATGTTGCTCCCGAATGCCGACACCGATGATCTCGATCAGGACGCCGAGGAATTCGCTCAGCGTGCAGAGGAAGCTCGCCAACTAGCTCGTGTGCGGATTCAAAATCAGCAGGAGCACGATGCACAACGCTACAATCAGAGACACCGGCATGTAATGTACGAACCTGGCGACAAAGTGTGGGTCTGGACACCTATTCGCCGCCGTGGACTCTCCGAAAAACTATTGCGACGATACTTTGGACCCTATGTTGTTCAGCGACGTTTAACCGACGTCACTTATGAGGTGATCCCAGACGGGGTGTCGACATCAAAGCGACGCCAGCACCAAGCTGACGTCGTCCACGTCGTGCGTATGAAGCCATACCACTCAGCCTGACCTTAACCTCCTACTTCCTTTTTTTTTTTTCACATCGGGACGATGCTTCCTAAGGAGGGGGGCAAATGCCGCATAGAAGACGACGCAAAAGATGACGACTATGGCAACACAAGCGCGAGCTGAAAGAAGAAGGAGGAAGCTTGATCGCAAGACTCGTTCTAGGCCAATAATCAAACCGTCTTATATTTCGACCCTCCTTGGCGTTCTGTCGAGACGTGACAATATGAAATATATTACAAACCAGGTTACTAGATTTTTAAGCTACATTATCGTAAGCGAAGTAATAAACACTGAGAAAGAAATAACTTACGTTTCGCTTTCGTGATCTTTCGCTTGGGAGGCATTGCGGTTTTCTGGTGAAGGTGGTACGTCGAAAATTTGTCGTCCTTTTCTTAGGATCACTTCCTAAGGCGCCGATAGAAGGCCAAGTCCACAGTACAGAGCCGCTCTTAACCTTCGCTGTTGCTCCTGACTTCTCATGGGTCAAAATACAAGATGCGGTCCACGTTGATTCTCTTCATGAACACGAAAAGTTACATGGAAATATTACATAGAACAAAATGGTCAGCAGCAACTGCGACCATACCGCTTCAAGCTTTCGGGTAACGAGAAGTGCGGACCAGTCTAAATGGCAGCCTACAAATCGCTTTCGATCTAAACGCAAAACAAATCTACCGAGATATGAAGGCAATGCAGAAAGGAAACGCGACTCGTGCGTCCTCGGTCTACAATATTCGCAAATCTGTGGCCACATTTCCGGCCGGGTACCCTTAGCTTCTCTAACTCACCCTGTCTTGCTTATATTTTGTAGACGAGATCTCCTTATTTTGAATTTGCATTCTTTATCACAACAGATTTTTTTTCAGCTGTCTGATAACATAATCAGTTCCGGGGAAAAGGCGAGATTAAGATACCATCGAGGCTGTCCGAGAGGAGAGAATAACAAAATAATGAGGGTCCAGGAAAGCAGTTTAGTCATTGTAGCGACAGAATCCAATTATACTTTTTTCACAACACTTCTCCATAGCGCTATGGTAGAGGCTTCATATACCAACTACCAAGCTTGATCGTCACCGCGTAGTGAGAAGCATCGTCCGAACAGCATCGCGTCGTTGCAGCCAAAAACGAAGTCAGTGAACTCCAAAGTTTTAGTTAAATGTTACGTTTGCTACACTTCATTTCTAATTCAGTTAAAGTAATTTGAGTGCACCGGATCATTTCGCACACTTGTACATATCGGCCTGTCGTTTCTGTTGCAGGGGTAAGCCCAAAAATATTTTCATTATTTCTCTACCCCTCAGGATGCCAAATCAAACAAAGCGGGCTCTAGCCTGGAGGCACGGAATAAGGTGGCTTAGTTGCCAGCCGCCTCAGAATAGCGCTTGTGAAGACATTTGTTGGAGCCAATTATGTTCCGCCTTTAGGGTATGACAAGACAGAGTTAATGGATCCAATTTGTCGTATCCCCTTGCAGATCCCTGTTCCCCTAAGTGCATTCCGGTACTCGTATATCACCCACATTTAATTTTGTATCCAACGATTCACTACGCCACCTTGGGTCAAGGTCAGCGTTGGCTTCCTTTGACCTTCAAGGAGAAGGAGGAAAATCTGTTGCTATGCAATTAAGGTGTTCAAGAACTTTGACAGATAGTGTGCATTTTTTTCTTAAGGACACGCAATATCATAGTAGGATTGTCCCCGCAGTGGTTTCACAGTGGTTAGAATGTGCTACTGCGCGGGGGTACCAGTTTCACATCCAACCTACGGTGGATACACTCAGGAGCCTACAAATAAACAGACATCCAAAACAGCGCCCTGTACCACAAAATATGGCCAACACAATACAAAAGCGAATGTGTCTGGTGCGGAGACACTGCTACACTATACCACACAACATGGGGATGTAGGGCAAGCCCCATAATGCCTAAAATAGATCGCCCTAGACCTGAGCAGTGGGAGGACCTTCGTGCCGATTCGGACGCACAGCAACAGCTCATGCTGGTGGAGCGGGCCAGAGCCGCTGCTAAGGCCAACGGACTCCTGGACAGAGGGCTGCCGACTACTGCTCTTTCCTAACCCATTACTCCTAACCCCAATATTCCCCAATAAAGTTTATCAGTCATTCAATCAATGCATTTTGATGGAGGTGAAACGGAGTGGCCTTCACGTGCTTTGTGATGTCAGTGCCCGGTAAAATACTAATAATATTAATTGGTTTACTCGAAGGGAAAGGCGCCGTATCTGTCACACTTGCTCTGTGGACACCTGAGCCGCGCCTTAAGGGATGGGAGAAAGGTGGGAGGGAAAGTGGAAAGAGAGAAAGGGGAGCCGTAGTGGAGTGCTACGGAGCAATTTCGACCATCTGAGGATCTTTAACACATCGCACAGCACACGGATGCCCCTTCGTTTCGCCTCCATCGAAACGCAGCCGCCGTAGTCGGGTTCGAAACCGGGAACTCTGGCTCAGTAGTTGGGCGTCTTACTACTGCACCATTTCGGCGGGGCCGGTAAAATCCCCAGGTTGTCGAAATTACTCCGCAGCCCTCCATTGCGGCACCTCTTTATCTCGTTTCAATTTCTCCCCCATCTTCCTGCTTCTCCTTACAGCGACGATCAGATGTCCAGTGAAAGTGTACCAGATACTGCGCCTTCTCATTTCTGTATTTTGGTACGGCGGCCGTGCCCTATACCTTCATTAAAAGAGGCTTCATTCATTCATTCCTGTATTTATAAAATATGAAAAAAAAAACGGACTGAAAGGCAGTAGTTATTATTGGGGATATTGCAGCTACTCATAATGCTTTCGCTTTTATCGCCAGATTCAAGCCATGTTCAAACCGCATTTTTTTTGTTTTGTTTTGTTTTATTATCCCATACATATTAGTACTATACAGTGGTCACTAATCAGATTGCAGCAAAGGATAGCCGACATCGCAAGCAGCCCCAAGCGTAACCATACTGTACGAGGGTTAAACTGCCCAAGCCTATCTGCATCGCGTTTAATTTGGTTTGCTTTGGTTTGCTTTGGTTTGCAGGATTTAACATCCCAAAGCAACTCAGGCTATGACGCCGTAGTGGAGGACTGCGCAAAATTTCTTCCACCTGGGGTTCTTTAACGTTCACTGGCATCGCACAGCACACGGGCGCCTTGCTTTTCACCTCCATTGAAAAGCAGACGCCGAAGCCGGAATCCGATCCCGCATCGTTGGGAACAGTAGTCGAGCGCCATAACCACTGCGCCACCACGGCGACCGAACGGTTCTGTACTTCACGCTTCATTCCGATCTTACCCTTCCCCAGACTCAAGGGCAAATCATGATTTTATGGCGCTTGTTAAATCGGCCATGTCATGAAGTCACAGAATCCTCGTGACATCACACAATCTGACGACCATGGACTGCACAGCCATGTCAAGCGGCCCACTCACACCTGCTTACTGCATGCTCCCAATTTTTCTTGACAGTGCCAATGACGCTGGCACCAGATATTTCGGATGACTGGGCCTTAAGTCTGCTGCCTTCTTCATGCCTTTAGTGAGACTCCAAAATAGACTGTGCCGACCCTCGCCAGGAGAATCGAGAGGATTCATTAGTGCTATACCGTCGGAAGTGGAGAGAGAATTAACTTGCAAGATTTAAAGAATGCAAATAAATTGTTGTTCCTCCAAAACTGACATGCAAATACCGCTTGCTTATGTCACAGGGCGCGCGTGGAGACAACCATGTTCAGTGTTGCCAATTTAGCGGTTTTCCGGCTAAATTTAGCGGGTTTTTACATTATTTAACGGGCAAAAGTCTTGTACTGCGGGAGGCGGAATTTTTAGCCGTTTTAAAGCCTTACTGGCAATTTTTCGGTGGTTTTTGGTAGTTCTATAGATTTTATTTTTGAACCGGAAACGCGTCTTAAAATTCTAGTCGCGTCTGCCAGAAAACATCACCATGTGAGCGCATGACGTCACTGGGATGCCGCTATGCTACAGTGCGCAACATTGGAACACGCCATGACTCAATTTCTGCGGCACTTTTGAACCTAATCCTCGAACCTGCAGCGTAAATGCTGCTCAGAGTACGAACTGCCACCAATTGTAGTTCAAAAGATCGGCACGATGGAGGCGTACGCTGCCAAAAGCGCAGGAAGCCCACCTGTACCAGGTGGGCTTCCAGGCGTACTTTACCAGCAGTACGAGTGGTCAGTCGCTTGCAGATGAAGCATCTTTCTGTGATTGTGCCTGCAGTCAGGCAGGCCTCAGCAGTATCTAGTCAGTACTTTCCATTTCAGGAACTTAAAAAAAAAGAATAGTTTTTAGAACTTTAGCGTATATTATCATGTATGCAGCCTCTAGTCGATAAATAATATATTCAACGGTTTTTAGTCGGAAAAGAAAAAGTGCATTCTTTCTTTTTATATTATCAGTTATATTTGTTTGCAAACTGAATAAAATGCACAAAAATGAACTTTTTGGCAGAAAAAATACATTTAGCGGTTTTTAGCGGGTTTTCGGAGTTCCTGTTGCGGGTTTTTTTATTTTTGAGTTGGCAATACTGACCATGTTACCTTATATTCACAGCCATGCTGAAAATGGCCGGCAGCTTTACACGGTGTCACTTGCAGGCTGCTACATTCACGCCACTTTACCTATAATTTAACAAATCAGACGTAGCAGTTGCAGCGCATCGCCCGCGTCCAGGCATCTAATAATAATGATTGGTTCATAGGAAGGGAAAGGCGCAGTATCTGTCACACTTGTTTCTGTGGACACCTGAGACGCGCCGTAAGGGAAGGGAGGAAGGTGGGAGCGAAAGTGGACAGAGAGAAAGCGGAGCCATAGTGGAGGGCTGCGGAGTAATTTCGACCACCTGGGGATCTTTAACGTGCGCTGATATCGCACAGCACACGGACACCTCTTCGTTTTGCCTCCATCGAAACGCAGCCGCCGAGGTCAGGATCGAACCCGGGTACTCCGGCACAGTAGTTGGGAATCTTACCACTGCACCACCGCGGTTTTTTTTTTTTCTGACATGGTATTTATTATACAGAAAGGGTTATGTACACAGACTATTTACAATTCCTTCAGCCATTGCTGAGATGCACAACAGAAGACACAACTTTTTAAAAGGCAGGCAAAAATAAGCACCGTGTCACCAGCGGAAACTAATCAGGTTGAAAGTCATTTTCATCATAAGTGTCCTTCAGTTGCAGCATCATTCTGCTAAAATGGAGTCTAGGTAGAACAACAGGTTCAGCTTTGCGATCCGACATGCATGTCTTCCACAAGCTATGAAGTCCAATAAGGAAAAACATGTCATATGGTTCGTAATCAGATTGTGTAACAGCAAGATACCGCACACTGTACGAATTTAGAACAAAGTCTTTCTTTAGAGTTCTTTGCAGCACATCCCAAAAAAGAATTGCGTCTTTGCAATTAATGAAACAGTGCTCAATTGTTTCGGGCACATCACACAGACGGCAGTTTACAGAAGATACAAAAATATTTTTTCTATGGAGCCATGTGTTAACAGGTAGAGCTTCGGTGTGTAACTTAAAGACAAATGTTTTCGTGCAAGGAGAAATCTGCATTTTGCGCACCCTTTTTAACACATCATGACCCTTAAAGCCAAAGTATAACGAACGATACAGTGGTGGCGGAAAAAGCATTGCTACCAAATCCTTGTATAGTATATTGCGCGAAACAGAATATAAGTACTCATTCGAGGATCGTACTGTAAAAAAACTCACCGAAGCATAAACTTCCTGCATAAGTCCTAGTAACTGCGGGCGATCAGTAAAATCTGAAGAAACCACTAAGTCGGGAAGCAGATTCAAGAAATTAACTTGTAGGAATGCTCTAATAATCGGATGTGAACAATCACGAAAAAAGAAGAAACGGGCAACTAACTGCCTTACATACAGATGCACTAAGCCGAGCCCCCTGCACAAACAGGTCTGAATAGGTTATCACGCCGAATCGGTTCAAAATTGGATGACCAAATAAACGTCGCAAATATTCGGTGAAAACGCTGGATGTAATGCCTAGCACAGTGGAGGACCTGAAGCACATAATAAAGTTTTGTCGCCAAAAATATGTTGCAGGCCTGAGCCCGACCGAATATTGAAAGCCGATAGGGGACAGATGTATTAGCATAAAGCTGGACTACTGGAACGCGGTCTTTCCAGTAATTTGAACTTGACTTAAATGCATGCAGTGGAACGCCTAGATATTTAGGGGGCACACATGACCATTTAATCCCTGCATATAGGGGTGGTGTTGAGCCCCACGAACCAAACCAAAGGCCGGAACTCTTGGAGTGATTCATCTGAGCACCAGAAACAACGCCACCGCGGTGGGGCTCCCAGCATGCACGTTTCGACATGTCTTTTCAATGGAATGAATTCTTTATAAACTTTTCCCAGCATGTGCGGTAGGAGTTCATAAAGAATTCTTTGCATTTAAAAGACATATTGAAACGTGCGGAAGGCATTTTATTGGTAGGAGAGTTGCTTCATTTGTCTTAAATATACTCAGTACTTTTAGATAAGAATTGGGATATAAGTATTTATTATATACCGTTTTGAACCATGTTTACGAGTAGAGGCTGCTCGAATTTCAGCTTCAAATCTTAGTTTCTCAGCCCTTTCCAGCTTTAATTTGCGAAAAGGCGACCTGTGGCTCATTGCAAGTATTTTGTCAACTATGACTGATTGCCAACTATGACCCAAACTTGACTCATTTACGACTGGTGGTGTCTAATTTATTGTTATGTTAATCGTTGACTGAAACTGCTAGGCAACAATCACCCAGCATAACTGTCATCCTAAAAGAGCCCACCTTTCTAGTATTTGTTGGCTGAGGATGACGGCTGCCGAGAACTGCTCTGCCATTTAGCGACTTTCGGCCGTCGGCAAATTTCACTTATACCTTGGTGCACGTGATAGGCGAGTAATTGCCAGGTATGTGGCCGTTATTTTTAAGACCAACGCTGAAGAATAAAGGGTATTAAATTTCACAAAATAGAGCGTGCATTTTGTACTGGACACTGTTCCACTTCGTCACGTCAGGATCGTACGTCGCTTAAACAGCGAGTCTCGATCGAATTTCTTGTGCTCAGTTTCGGTTTCGTACTGAAAATAAGCGTCGGATTTCTTCGCGCTGTAGGGTTTCAGAAAATGACTTTTCCTTCATTTTAAGGACTGGTCTGGCATTGTGTTGTTAACTGCTTCGAGCTGCCCTCTGGGACTGGCCACCCAACTATGATAAATGCAACGTTAATTTTTTATTTATTATTATTGATAATTAGAGACTCTTTGAGGCATATTGAGGTTACCAGTGGAATAACTTGGTCCCGAAATATTTGTTTTCTATTATGAACCGAATATTTAAAAAAAAATCTTTTCAGAACAACAACTTACTGCGTATTGCACCTTAAAGTACCAGGGGTGGTCTGAAATCCCGGTGCCCTGACAGCCTGAATGATGGGACGTTGTGCCTTATAAACCAGGCCAAGCAAGCTAAATGAAACGAATTTACAGAAGAACATTTCAGTGCCGATATGACAAAGAGTAGTTTCTTACCGCGAAAACACGCTGTTAGCCCAAGAAGGCCAGCAGCGCAAGGAAAAGGCAAAAAGAAGCATGGCAACAGGCCTTAACGTCTGGCGGTGAGATCATGACATTTGTTTCCATAGAGACGGCCTAGTTGTAGCCCAATAACTAATTCGAGATCAAGAATAGTTTTTTACATGCAGGTTATTCTGAAGGCTTCAAGGTTGGGCTGTATACTCGCCAGAAATTCGCGAGAAGGCTGTTGGGGGGGGGGGGGGGGCGAAAACTATTATTGTTAACACTAAGAGGGTTAGGGTGGAGCCCTTTACATGGATCATCGGAACTTCATCGGTTGTGAAGGGCCCTCTTACAAAGCTAATGAGACTCGATGGGGCCTACCACACAAGAGCGTTAATAATGACCTTGAGCTAATACAGATCGGAGGTGCTGGTGATCGGCGCTGCTTATAATCTAAGGCTACCTCAGGCGCTAATGCGGACGGGAACACGAAGCACGTAAATACACGTGTAGATGACTTAGCTTAGAATTGTAACCAAATGTATTTCACTATTAATAGCAAATGATGCAATAAAAACACTTCAATGTTTGCACAAAACCTCTTTTTGCCCTTCTGGACACGTTCCGAAAGCACTCCAACTAGTTTCTAATTAATAATTGCGAGTTTAGAACCTTACTACCCACCAAAAAAAAAACGCACTATGTGACCTAGGTTTGCGGAAGCCCATAGAGGTTAAGCAAATCCAGTTGCGCTCAAGCAGTGCGAAGACGATAGTCGAAGAAGCAGTCTTCAACGCCTTGTGATCGTACAAAGCTAGTTGGCGCCATTAAACATGTTCGAAATTCATCTACTGGCACATCTCCACCAAGGAGCTATTACTACACACAGTGTAAAGAAATTCCACCTCTTTTGTTTTGTAGCATTTTAATTCGGAAGAAGGTGCCTTGATTTTAATATTTTCGCAAACTTGTTCCTGAAAAGATTGCCTTTATTGTGATTTGCAAAACAAATATAGTTAACCCTTATTATCTATTGCCTATCTTGGAAGCACAAAACTCTAAAATAAGCTCTCGTAAAGTACCATCCGTTGACTAAAGATACTAGACATACGTCGCGCTGGGCAAATGATTGGAATGATGGAGAGCAACTTATTTATCACGCGACTACTCTTTCATCCAAAATCTAAGATGATGTTTTCCGTCTACATTATAGAAATTATTTGCAGATCCCTTGCTAACAAAAAGACTTAATTCCTTGTGATCCTTCACTAGCATTAGGCTAATCAGATATCATTAATTAAAATATAGCAGCTTCTCTCAGCGTAAAAAGTACCGATGATCTCCCTCCTTTCGCAAAATGTCTGCGTCGCTGAGAACTTCAGGGAATGGCATTTCACTTTGAATGTCTCTACAGCACAACATGACTACTTTGTGTTTTGTGTGCTCTTGTCAGGTTGTGCCTCATGAAGGAGCCTTCCAATAATCGAGGCCCAATGAAGCTGTTGATTCCTCCACAGACTGCCCCCGCGCGGGGTCGAAGGCAATTCGCTGGTATGCAGCCGCAGAAGACGGCGTCGATGACGGCGTCTTGCTAGACTTGCGGCCTTCGGCTGGTTCGCGTTTCTGCCTGCTGTACTTTCGGATGATAATGAGGCAGATCATCAGTGCGGCGATGATGACGATGGAGGTAACGAGTCCGGCGATCTCCCAAATGGCGTCTTTGGACATTCCCAGGAACTTCCGCAATGTCAACTCCTGTGAATGATGAATGACTTGCTGAAGCTTTTATTTGGACAAGGGCGGTAATGACAAGTCTAAAACCACTCCATGCGCGTCTTTTCCATTGGCTCTATTATTCCCGCTGTGTATCAACTCCCCTACGTCTTCATAGAGTCTGTGCCTTTTCGTGCCAATTAAAACACAGGCTGACAAAAAATCAAATCGTGTGCTGTTTGATGTCTGTGCGCGTTAAAGATCCCCAGGTGGTCGAACTTACTCCGAAGCCCTTCACTACGACTCCTATTTATCTCGTTCCACTTTCACTCCAGCCTTCCTCCTTCCCTTACGGCGCTGGTCAGGTGTCCACAGAAACAAGTGTGACAGATGCTGCCCCTCTCCCTTCCTGTGAACAAATTATTCAAATATAATAATACGTGGTATTGGACGTGGCTTTCACCAGTGCGCTCACACTGTCCGCATAGGATCCGAAGTACGAACGCGCCAGTGAAAAAGTTACCTAAATCCAAAATAAAAGTCGTCTTGCTAGAAATGCCACCGGCCGTCTGTTCCGCAGAAAAAAAGACGTATGATTATGCTAGCTACATCTCATACGGTTCAAAATTTTAGCGACCCGATAATGCTGTGTTCATATGTAACTGATGCTTCTCATAATTTAAAACGCCCGTTGCTAGGATGTACTACCTTTTTATGCGTGGAAAGCGGTGTGAGAGGAAATCCACTATCTGTACGTCGTGTTTGGCGTTGTGACGACATGGCGGGTGACATCGAACCGGAACTGCCTGGCGACGAGAAGCCATAATGCAAGCGTCCTGGATGAAAGTCTAGAGGTGAAGCCGGTGAATATTGCCCTCGGGAGGTCTCAGCTTCCTGCAAAGAGGATGGCGAGGCGGTGCTTCAAAGAAAAGAAACATGGATATACCAAAAACCATGGAATGAAAATCCTTACGTGTCGCTACCCAGAAATCACTGCTAAACCTCAATAAAGCGATCTATATAAAGTTTAAGACAATGCTAATATAATTTATTCAAGGGTATAAGTCTCCACTCCAAGAGGACTTTTATTTGCAAAACTGATTTCAAATTTAATTCATCATTGCCCATTGTGTAGCTATTTTGTACACTATATCTGTAGAAAATTGCTTCAGATCACCTTGCCATTGGACATCTTACAAACTCATTCAAATAGTTCTTCAGAACATTCATAGGCCTTTCGCGACTGTGTGTGCTGGTTCGTTTTGTGAGTCATACATACCAGGCAGTATTTTCCAGCCCGGCTAGTACTAGTGCAGAGTTTAAAAAACACCCTGAATTCGGCATCTGTCAGCCGTGTGAGTCACAGATAACGGAAGTGAAGTTTGAAAATTTACGTAAGAAGGTGCAGTCCGCTTAATGAAAAAAAAAAGCATGCTGGGTATGGTAATAAAATAAAATTAAATTAAATTAAGGTCTTGTTTTGGATAGCAGGCCCCGTTCGTGAGACATAAACAATAACCAAAATTGTTGTCTTCAAACACTTAAGTTGATGTGGGCGTACAGTCTCGTATTATAACTTTATTGTCTACAATTTTTTCATTATTGTTCTGAAACCTATTTGATTACAGAATAAAAAATAATTTGTGCCAATTTTGGTGCACTATACTAAAGGTCATAAACTTTAATTCTTTTCAAATTCTCGTTGGAATACCATTTGTTATTTTTCATTGTTATATACCAAAGTCCGCATAAAGCATAGAAGAGAAGTAGACGCTTCTAGCAGCGCATTTTATATAATATCTGACATCAATTATGTACTCTGCATTTTTGTTAGTTATTAGTGCACAGCTGAACTTTCGCGTGTTCAGTAAAAGAACTGGTTAACTGTTCATGAATAATCATGTAAGTATATCATAAATAATGTCCAAATATTTTTATGCACCCTTGCGACAGGCGAGAAGTGCATCCGTCAGGTCGGCATGCAGCCAGCAGTCCTGTGTATCAACTCCATCTCTCAGAAGGATGCATTCATCCTGGATGAGTTGATATGCTTAGCCAATTTCTTGAAACATGCACAGCCCCGAACAGTCGTTCATAGGCATTATGCATATCCACTTGCTGGCAAGGGTATGCTGAAAACACAATAGCGCACATTCGGTTTGGCGGAAGCCTAGTTTTCAGTACTAAGCCCTTTCACATATATTAAAGGTCCACGGAAACGGCCCCCAAGAAGACACTGAAAAACGCGTTCAATGTGTAGAACGAATTATTTTGAGCATTAAACCAAAGTATAACTCCTTAGAACAAAGCCAGTGATTTATTATTAATTTTTAAAAACAGCGTTTTTTGAACTTCGCGGGCACAGAGGATGTCGTTTGGCGGTGTCGCATGGAACTATTTCCCAGGACCGTGACGTCACGGGCATGTTGACTGGCAAGCAAGCCAGAAGCTGCCATTCGCTGCGGCCACTGCAGCCATGACGTCACGGACACACTTCCGGTAGCTGCGAAAGTCGTCTGCTCGTGCGCTGCTCGAACTCTGTGCGGGCTGTTACAGCTCGCCGCCCTTATCGGTTAGGTGGCCATTGCCCATTAAGTGCAACCGAAGCGACGCAGGGATCGGCAAAACGAAGCTTCATTTACAAATATCTTATTTATATAACGTGGTTTCAGGAGTATCGGAGTGTCGTCCGACGAGGCGTCAACAGCACGGTCAAGCACCGCACGATGGCAGCACCTCCTTGACCGCCGTAAACGCCGCCGCTGTGGCCCCTCCTCCCGCATACCGTTCGCGACCGACACGGCGGATCGTTAGCACCGATGTCCGAAATAAAGCGTGCTAAAATTTGTTGGCGTCTGGAATATTGAGCCGAATATCAAGTACGAAGCCCTCGTGAGGATCGCTGACCAGCAGCAAATTGCTGGTAAGAACGATAGCCGTGATACAAGCTAGTTTCTGCTCAAGCCAGCTGCCGCTGGTGCATTTCGGCTGATCCGATCTGCTCGTACTAGCTCTGCAATTAATGCGTCGGCAGAGTTAATCCTATAATTATTTTACTATGGCAGGATAGGAATCACTATAAGGCAGTTTCATAAGTAGACGATTTACGACAGCGTTGATCATGTTCCAAAGCGTCGACCGCCGCGGCTTCGAAGCGAAACAATAGGCCTAGCGACGACTAGGGACGGTCACGCACGGCGCCGGCGTTCGCCGCGCTCGCACGTTCCACCCCCGCGGTAATTGTGTAACGTACCTCAGCCTGCTCGCGGCATCCCGTGCTGCAAGCGCTGAAAACTCGTGTACTTTCATAGCTAAGGCCGCGTATTTTTTGGCGTTCTGCTCAGCAACAAGCCGTTCAAACGATACTGTAGGCACGACAAGGCTTCAGTACGCAGTCGCTGCGCTGTCGGCCGTAATCGAAGACGTCGGGCGGCACCATATTCTATACATCGATCTTTAAACGTGATACAGTGGGCAAATGAATAACTTTGTGAAGCAGACCCGCTCGTACGTTTCGCGCACTCGGGCGCCGACGAGTAGCTTCCGTCAACAGACGCCGTCATAACCTCAGTTAACGACGCAAACCGAGGTCGTCAAGCTCGGTTTGCGGTAACCGCGGTTAGTGGTGCAACCATGGTTTGGTCCGCCGTGAACCACGGGTTCGCGGTTACACTAACCGTCGCTGCGCGAACTGGCGAACTCCTCAGGCGTGTGCAAGCGAGGACGGGTTGGCGCGAGTACGCCACCAGCGAGCGGGCGCGCGGCAACCGGAAGTTCGTTGAAGTGACGTATGTCTGGGCGGAGCTTTGAACTTGCTTGTATTCTTTGTTTTTTTTATGGCTCCCTTCGGCGTACGAGTTGAGAGGGAAAATTGGAAGGGTCATTTTTAATCGCCGATATCTCTGGTGTTGCAGAAGCTAGATCGAAAATTTTTGCGGGAGAATGATGGGTGGTTCAATAACTATCAGTGTTATGGCGTTGTTTATCCTTCTTTGTGACCCCTTTCAGTGGACCTTTAACATTATCAGTGGCTACTCTGAGGTTTTTCTTGTGCTAGGGCCCAATATTTCCAACGACCTTGTTACAAGTACTAAAAATAGTTTAGAATAGCCTGAAATGTTATGGAAAGAGAGGGTTCCACCTACTTTGGAAGAAACACTTCACATGGAAATTTTTAGTTAACGGAGCAAGAGCAAAATAGAAAGCCGAAGTTCTGAGAAACAAGGCTCTATCCAGCAATATGCAACCGGCAATATTTGGCTAAGCTTTGAAGCTTATTCCCATATATTTGACAAGTGTCGAATTCGGTAGACTTACATCTTTCTTGATGTTGTAAGCACGGCTCCAGTGTGGACTTTCACTTTGCCCTGCCTGCGGCAAAAGACGTCCTGCTGATAGGCTTTCAGTATCCTTCGCGTTGACTTCTCTATGTAGCTTCTTCAGACCAGGGGAGTGGGCGTTGCTCTACCGTCGGCTTC
The DNA here is from genome assembly GCA_023969395.1 of Amblyomma maculatum. Taxonomy (NCBI): domain Eukaryota; kingdom Metazoa; phylum Arthropoda; class Arachnida; order Ixodida; family Ixodidae; genus Amblyomma; species Amblyomma maculatum. The sequence continues at coordinate 31,539 of JAJIZL010015720.1, read as the reverse complement.
CGGGACTCACCCTTTGTCGCTCTACATGTGATGACACGGGTGAATACGTAACCACTCCTGCTGGCATCGTTCCAGGCTCACGTGGTTGCAGACAAGGCGATTGGGCATCGCTGTGACGCCGGTTTCTGGGACGAATCACCTCTTGTCGCTCTACCCGCGGCGACAGCACTGCTTCCGTAACCATTCCTGCTGGCACTGTTCCAGGCTCACGTGATGGCGGAATTGTAACCGGCCTCCTGGATCCAGCACTCAATGGTTTCGGCTGGTCCCTCCGGCGGTTTGCACTTTGCACTCGAACGGAAGCTTCGTGAGCACGTAAAGCACCCCGTTCAGCAGAAACGATCGGTGAGCGGGAAGGCGAGGATGTGTGCTGAGCACTGACGCAACCTTCGGTGGCACTAACTGTGTGGTGGCGCTTGGACCGTTCATTTATTTGGCATGTCTTCACCTTTAGGGCTACTCGATGCATTGATAGTGGGCTTGTCTGATGAATGGGTAGTGGCTGGGAAAGCTATCACAACGGGGGAGATGACATTCTTGAGCACTGTAGATACGTGCCCCTGGAACGTTTCCAAGATGGTGTCAATTTCGTTGCCGCCGAAACACTGTCGATGCGCAGTTGGCCCGTTTTTGACAGTCGGCTCACCGCTGGGCCCCTCGGGTGACAAATGTCGATATCCTGGCAGGAAGCTTCCCACCGTGTTGAAAGGGACAGCGTTAAGCGATGGTGATCGAGGCCTTCCGGGAGTAATTATTTTGCTTGCATTATCATCGCATGTACTTGCTGATTTCCAAGCGGTAAAAGCCATTCTAAGCCTTCCTCCCTTGTTGTCGGCCTTGCGAGTTAATGTCGTCACAAGGCGAACAATTACCAAGTTCAATTGGATAACCACTTTGCTCAAAAGCACTACCCAGGAACTAAAATCAGCCTGTATAAGACAGGTACCACCTCAATAATTCTTCATCTTCTTCTACTTTCCAGTTTCCTTATCGCAATAGGAGGTGTTCAGGAAATGGTGAAGAATAGTGTAGTTCAGAGAAAAAAATGACTAGATGTGAACTCTCTGCAAAAAACTATTACGCCAGCAGAAAAAAAAATGATTTTAGAGCAGCGAATTATACGCGTAGCTGAAAGAGATAAATTAGGACCTGCTACCATTTTACTTCCTTCTCGAGATACAGCAGTCTAATCTCTTAGTATTCGAGGGCTGAAACTGCGTAATGCAGCTTTACATTCGTGTTCTCTAGCTTTTTCCATCCGCAACACATCACAGAATTCAAGTAGTCACACAAGAAATAGCATAGTTTATGAATTTGCTCCTCTGATATGCGGAGGGTAGGCAATATTTAAAAAAAAATTAGTTGTGGTGTAGCCCTAGTTGAATTGCGATAGTAACGGCGGAAGTTTCTTTTGCCTGCTACATTATTCCCCTATCGCGCGCTATCAGTGTAAGGTGCTAGGTTATTGGGGGCACTTAAGCTCATCCGTTAAAAGTACGACGCGAGAGCATTTAGTTACCATTCTTCTTCTTCTGCTGCTCCTACCCATCGGCTGCTAAATGTCAAGCCAAAGGTCAAGACTTCAAGGCCTTCGCGGGATCATGCAGCGGTTCGAAACATGGCTCATTATTGCTATCACATTAAATATAGCACGTGGAAATACATTTTCGTACATCACTTCAGATTCAACACTGGAAAATGTGTAAACATGAACATGCTGGGTTGTCCGCGAGATGAGTCAGCGGGATTTCGCCAGTGATAGACACTCGGCCTTCACTTTCCTGTAAACAACTTAAATGTCTAATTATTTACTTAATCAACCCACACTAAATCATTTTGTCACTTGCATATCCTTCTATGATGCACTATCCGATTGTACTATTCTTTTTTCGATATAAAAACTAGTTCCTCAACCGTGAGTGACACTGTCTTTCCTTTCCTGTAGACCGCTTAATGGGCTCTAATTTAGCTTCGATGGAGGCGAAACGAAGAGACGTCTGTATGCTGTGCGATGTCAGTGCACGTTAAAAGTCTCCAGGTAGTCGAAAAAAAATGCCTCGCCGGAGTGGTGCAGTTGTAAGACGCCCGTCTACTGTGCCTCAGTTCACGGGTTCCAACCCGACTTCGGCGGCTGCGTTTCGATGGAGGTGAAACGAAGAGGCGTCCGTGTGCTGTGCGATGTCAGCGCACGTTAAAGATCCCCAGGTGGTCGAAATTACACCTTAGCCCTCCACTACGGCTCCCCTTTCTCTCTATCCACTTTCACTCCCACTTTCATCCCTTCCCTTACGGCGCGGTTCAGGTGTCCACAGAGCAAGCGTGACAGATATTGCGCCTTTCCCTTCCTATGAACCAACCAACCAACCAAGAGCTAGGAGCTTCACAGGCCCCTCTTGTTTTCTTTATACTGAGAGTGATATAACATTTTATGAAAATTTTCTTTATGAAATTTTCACATCCTAGCCGCAGATGCTTTTGCGCGTTAAACCCCATAAAGCTATTTTATGAAAATGTCAGGAGATAAAAAAACCTGACAAAATTGACAATTGAGACACCTCGCCTTATTCCCTTTACAAAGCACAGTCAATCAGCAATGTGTCCATAACAGTCAACGGCGTGTCGGGTCCCTTTGCCTTTTTTACGAAACAAATGCAATCAAGGATTTTTTTTTACTTAGATGAAATTACTGTCCTAGACAAAAGCCAATCCTCGTTCTTTGTCATCGTTACCAATCCTATATGCATTGAGAATTATAATCTGTTCGCAGAGGGCTGTACTTTCTTTTAATATTTCAGGGCAATGTTTGATGCATCTCCGGTCAAAGTCAATGGAAGAAATGGTTGACATTTTCTCTTTTCTACACCACTCAACTTCCATCCTTATCTGCATATTTCTCTTCAAATAGAGCTGCGTGTCAGTAATATTTAGAAGCCACAACAAATATTTATTGTCAATGCATATAATTCTCTTTACATATATCAAATCAAAATGAGGCTAGGAAACGTAAGCGAATTCGTGATTCACGTGCAACCATGTCAAGAAATGGAATATTTTACATAAGGAAACCTTTAAGTCTTAAGTGTATCAAAGAAACATAGAACTATAGGTAAATTTCAACGTTGATATGAATGTTTAATTTAAACCCTCCAAAAGCTGCATTTCCCTGTGAAATGCATCCAGGGATGAACTGGAAAGTTAGCAGCACCACTTACCTGAATAACAAACAAAGACTGCTTGCTGCACCGGCTGAAACAGAGTCGTACGGCTCTAATAGCTCTAATATTTCTGGCGCAAATTCTGCACTAACACGTCTCTTTATTGAGAAGCTGTTTGTTTTTCCTGAGTTTAGGATTTCGTCGAGTTTATTGGCGAAAATGAACCCAACTTCTCTTTTTGATGGCGAGGAAAGGAAAAAATTCTTTATGAGCCAGATACACAAAGACCGGAAATTTATATTTTCTTATAACTATATGCATAAATTTCCTTGCTGTTCTTCCCAGTTTGCTCACAGCTTCCCTAATAGTTATTTGCATGTAATCTGGTTTGCCATGAGAATCAAGCTAAAATGGTAGCCTTCTTATTAAACTTTTTTTTTCCGAAAATGTATTTTTCGATAAGGTTTCGCGAGGGGAGTTCGGAAGGCCATTGCTCAGATTGTGTTCCCCACTGTCATTTGGCAGTACTGACTCACCAAATCACATTGCGTTTATCTTAATGTTATCAGCTTCGACGAATAAATAAGCGACAGTTAAAGCCAGTGAATCCTGAACAGGCGCAAAACTTGCAAGTGACGAAGCGCGATGGCAGGCACTGATTTCCCTACAGATATTTTCAGTTTCACGCTCAAAAGCGCCTATATATTTTGGCACAATAAGTAGAATAGTGGCGGACATTTTATTTTCTAATAAAGCTGTTCTGCGGTAATTACAGTTCTTCAGAAGAGCCTCGAGATAAGTGTTGTGCATGTTCACAACGCTTAGCACGTACAGATAGTCGGAAAACAATCAGCAATGCTGGCATCGCAGAAAGATCGCCTTCGCTTGATGCAGTAGCGACGTTTCATCATGGCTAATTCACTACTGGCTGGTAAGGGTAGGAGTAATTTGCTGTATGGAGACATCAAACTTCGAAAGTGCCCCACGTGCAAAAAAAAAACTACAACAAGACAACAGTTTCCTTTTTAAACTTACGCGCAGCGACGAGATGTTCCCGGAGTGAGGCATCGGTGCGGCTTTTAGCGAATTGAGGCAGGCAACTGGGGCTTTCTGGTTTCGCTTTTAGACCACTCTCCAGAAACCGCAGTTATTCAGGACATAAAAGCTTATATATGAACACTGCGTACGAATGTGAAAGCTTAAAACCCGCCGTCATACCACAGGTCTGGTTGCTGAGGCGTCAGAGTGTTGAAAATCAACCTTGAAAAGGACTGCTATTCATCAAGAGTTCAAACGTTGTCCCTCCCCGTGATTTTTATGAGGTTTCAAGTTACCAGTTTCAGAGGTATTGCAAAACTGACCATATGTGGAAGCGCTTTCTCGCAGACCAGACCGTCTGTGCTCACTGATAGCTGAAACAGCTTCATCAGGCGCTACTCTGTAATTTAATAGACGAATGCCCGTGTTGAAAATCAGCCGCGTGGGGGGCGTTATTTCACGCAGCATCACGGTATAGCGCTGCCTGCAAAAGGCTTTCGCGCTTTAAAACACGTATTACCAGAGTTTTTCTGCTGCTCTTAGTCACTGAAGAGAGCAATTTAACACATTTGTTTGTATCGTTCAAGGTGGCCGGCGCGCTTCTAATTCCTTACGACACTAATTGATACGATCTAAAAATGGTTCATTCAAGATTTATCTTATGTCATCGTAACGGATATTTCTAAACTCTACCGTGCGTTTGTGGCTATTTCAAATACGATACGTTCTAGCCAGCAGATCAAAAAGAAAACCATACCCACTTGCATTTGAGGTTTACAACACATCACAAAACAAATAAATGCTATGATCTGGTGCTTAAAAGCCTCGGGATCATTTCTGCCAGTTGGAATTCTTAAACGACCGCTGACACCAATAAGTACATGCCTGCCATACTTTCGCCTCGACCGAAATGCTGCCGTAGCGACTATGATCAATCTGGAGCATCCCAGCTCAGTACTCGAAAGCTTTAATGACTAAGCCACCACAGTGCGGTAAAAGTAAATAAATAAATCACGGAGACCTAGCATTGTCTTTTTTCCTTTTTTTTTAGCACGTACCATGAGTATTTCATCCGCTTCGCTGCTGCAACGCCGCAGATGATGTTGATATCACACTGCAAAAGTAATATAGGCTTGACATCGACCTTTTATGTGAAAGCCTGAGTTTGGCCCGGGCTCTCCACATTAAGCCCCACCCAGGCCCGGCAAAAATGTTTGTGTCCAGGCCCAGTTGGACCAGTAGGTCGGGCCGTACCAGGCCTTTTGGGCCGACCCGAGCCCATGTAGTGCTGTAACGTAAAGCAAGTACTACCTTCATCGGATGCTTCTACATAACGTTTGATGATCTGTGTTTTCGGTTCTGAGGGCTTCCTTTAGGTGTGTCGCTTTCTACTTTTCGAAGTCTTCTAAAAATAGGCAGGACAGGCAGGGAATATTGTGGGGCCGGTTGCTTTGCAAGCAACGCGCGACGGCACGCTTTTCAGCACACGCCCATTGCACTCTGCCGTCCATGTTTTGGACGCAAACCTGAAATCAAAATGCCTCTAACAAACCTAGACTGTTGATTGTAGAGATAGCTCGGCCCTTCCTTGCTATGGACCGCCGCCGACGTATCTACCCGGATGAGATGCATGGGCTAAATACTGATACGGAGAAATTACGGTGTTAGCAAGTCACAACACAATGAAAATGCAAAGAAATCTCTTTAAGACACATCAGAGAAACACAATAGAATTTGTTTTGGGAAATGCAACGTGGAATATAAAAATTTAGTATTTTCTCTACGTAAATTAGAAATTGTTATATATTGTTTAAACCTTGTGTACGGTGTGCAGGATTTGTGTTCTCACTTATTACTATACGTATTATATATACCGGTATCAATTTTTGTTTCCGTTTTGTTCTGTGGCTTAATTGAGAAAAGCTTGTGTGGCAGATAACGACACTTTTGAGGTCAATATCAGCTTTTTTTCAATACAGACAGAGCAAATGAGCAGCAGCGCAAATGGGCACGACTGAAATGCGCAGCAGCGCAAAGCGTCATCTCTTCACAAAATCATTGTTTACATAAGTCGCTATCAAAAGTCTAGTCCTGTTTTCAAGATTAAATGCGCACAACCTGTACCAAATACACAGGAAAATGTGTCGGAAGCTTAAACGATTTACTACGTGTTCTACGGAATTATGAACAACACAATTTCGACAAAATAAGTACTTATTTATGATAGGCGAAATTTTTATGTTACCAAAACATGAAACTATTTTGACAGCCATTTCATCTTATAGGCCTGACAACATAGAAAAAATGGTAACTACTGCTAGACGCGTCATCTATACGAACCTCTCCACAAAATGAAAGCCGGGTTTTAAACAAAAAGATTCAGTATCGCAGACGATAAGATGTAGAGTAGCACTTGCAGTAAATGTCAGGCTTAGTGTGCTGAAATCTTTTTTGACCTGAATTTGCAGCTAAAAAAAAAAATACGGGCTTACGAAGCTCTGACGCAACACATGGCGCATAAACTCTGCGGCTTTGAAGTGAATACTGTTTCGGGTACATTAACGTCGCCATTCGCCTAATCCCTAAACCCTTAATTGGTTCTATTGCAATTCAAATTCATCTGAAATATTAGCGGAAACAAATGTAAAACAACCGCAATATAACAAGTTGAACTAAAGTGCTCGCAGGTATAGGAGTATATTGACTTTCAGTTCATTCGACGATCACCGTGAGCTCGGTTCCGATCTTACTCTCTGTTGTTGATTACAAACTAGCCGAAGGCATTGTTTACGAAATTTTCTGCGTTCGCGGCGAAGCAAGCTAATTCAGAGCACCTTGTTCTAATTTAGGGCACCTTGTTCTGTCTCTCTCCGCATCTCTCCTCATCCCTGTGGTGCCACAAGATGAATCCATATCAACTTGCCCAGTTTTCCACCCTCTAGCAAAACAAAACCCTAAAGAAGCCATTCAGCAGCACAAGAATGATGTACAAAACTTCACAAGAGAATTCAACGCCGTAGCTAAGCATTCCAAAACAGAATAAAGTGTGAAGAAACAGCCGCTTTTGGTATCAAGACCAATTCTCAAAAAAGACTCCATGAATCATGGCATGTACTGAAGGCATCGAACGGTGTCAACCGCACAAGAGGCAACCTTCGTTGTCTGTATCTACAGGATCTTCGCTCGTAGCTGACTACACCCGCAAAGGAAAGATAAAAGACGCAGCATGCACATCTGCACGCGGCGCTGACACTGTGACTAAACAAAAGCATTAAGCAGCCCCAGCCTTCCTACCTCTTGCGCACTCTTCTCAACGCCCGCCCTTCACCCTCTCCTTTATTATCCATCGTCCACTCATCGCTTCTCACTTATAGCTGCAAGAAGCAATCCTCGTGTCGCCGGTGAAGAAGGGGCCGAGAAGGCACCAGAACGTTGACTTTCTTTGATATAAAAAGTTATAATTGGAGACCTTCAAGCTTCAGTTCGTTACTGAACCCTAGAAAGCAGTCAACACTGTCAAAATGTTCAGCTTTCAAGTGGGTACTTTCGTACGCATTTTAGGTTAGCCAATTCTTCTACTAGCTAATTCGTAACAACTGAGGCCGAAAAGCATGCACTTTGGACAACAAAAATTTGCTTGCATTGGATAGCAGTTCTCTATGTACGCGAAATAAATTGCGCTGAAAATAAATAGCTAGTGTAAAGCTCTCTACTAGTGTGCTTTTTGCTCATCAGCTTTGCTGCGATGTTCTTTACTTTACGGTAAATTGGTCTTGCTTGATTATACAAAGCAAATTTTTAAGCATGAGAGAAGGAGATCTCGTGTCACCCGTGGTTGGCGTGAATTACAAACGCGGAAAAATCTTCATGGCGGCAACTCCAAGTCACGAGCAAACGCTCAGAAAAGCACCAGAGAAAGCGCAGCAGATTTTTTTCCCGATATCTTACAACTCACTGTCATCGCTACACTCTGGGCTTGGTTGTTAGAAATTAGCGTGCGTGCCACTTCAGCATATATATAACCGTTTACAACAATTGTTGTCAGTAACTAACCAGCCATCGTAATCGCAGTGAGGTACTCGGCAGATATTTGAAAACATTCCAAAACTCCATTGTGTCTTCAGCGGCAGTGTTATGTACGGTCGTGAGAAAAAGTGCTATACAACACAGCCGGAGACCGCGTTAGGGAAAGCTGCATCTAAATGCCATCTAGCGATAGAGACAAATATAGTGACAGCGATACATGCACGTTGATAAAATGGGGAATCGCCAATATCGTTTCAATCCCAGATGGATGTTTTTAAATGGCGTTGCAAAGCAGTTTTCTTGAGATTCGCCACCTGCGGAGTGTTGTATACCACTTTTGCTCACGACTATACGCACACACTTATCAGGGAAGGCTGCATAAGAGGCCGCACACGTCGCTATGTCGATGACAAGATGGCATGCGCTATGAAGTGCGAAACAAAGAAGTTTAAGAACAATGTTTATATTCATTTATAGGAAGGGAAAGGCGCGGTAGCTGTCTCATTTGTTTTCTGTTGACACCGCAACCGCGCCGTAATGGAAGGGAGGAAGATGGGAGAGAAAGCGGAAAGAGAGAAAGAGGAGCCGTAGTGTAGGGCTACGGAGTTATTTCGACCACTTGGGGATCTTTAACGTGCGCTGACATTGCCGCACAGCCGCCGAGGTCGGGTTCGAACCCGGGTACTCCGGCACAGTTGTCGGGCGTCTTACCACTGCACCACCCCGGCGGGGCTCGGGTGTCTTAAAACTGATTGCTTTATAGGAAGGGAAAGGCGCGGTAACTGTCTCACTTGCTTTCTGTAGACACATTAACCGCGCCGTAAGGGAAGGGAGAAAGGTGGGAGTGAAAGTGGACAGAGAGTAAGCGGGGCCGTAGTGGAGGGCTGCGGAGTAATTTCGACCATCTGGGGATCTTTAACGTGCGCTGACATCGCACAGCACACGGACACCTCCGTTTCGCCTCCATCGAAACGCAGCCGCCGCGGTCGGGATCGAACCCGGGTACTCCGGCACAGTAGTTGGGCATCTTACCACTGCACCACCGCGGTGGGTTGGTTGGTTGGTTCACAGGAAGGGAAAGACGCAGAATCTGTCACACTTGCTCTGTGGACACCTGAACCGCACCGTAAGGGAAGGGATGAGGGTGGGAGGGAAAGTGGAAAGAGAGAAAGGGGAGCCGTAGTGGAGGGCTCCATCGAAACGCAGCCGCCGAGGTCGGGTTCGAACCCGGGTACTCCGGCACAGTAGTTGGGCATCTTACCGCTGCACCACCGCGGTGGGTTGGTTGGTTCACAGGAAGGGAAAGACGCAGTATCTGTCACACTTGCTCTGTGGACACCTTAACCGCACGGTAAGGGAAGGGATGAGGGTGGGAGGTAAAGTGGAAAGAGAGAAAGAGGAGCCGTAGTGGAGGGCTACGGAGTAATTTGGACCACCTGGTGATCTTTAGCCTGCGCTGACATCGCACAGCACACGGACGCCTCTTCGTTTCGCCTCCATCGAAACGCAGCCGCCGAGGTCGGGTTCGAAGCCGGGTATTCCGGGCAGTAGTCGGGCGTCTTACCACTGCACCACCCCGGCGGGGCCCGCGGTGGGGCTCGGGTCATAGTTGACAACAAGTCATAGTTGACAAAATACTTGCAATGAGCCACAGGTCGCTTTTTCGCAAATTAAAGCTGAAACGTGCTGGGAAACTAAAATTTGAAGCCAAAATTCGAGCAGCCTCTACTCGTAAACATGGTTCGAAACGCTATATAATAAATAAGTATATCCCAATTCTTATCTAAAAGTACCGAGTATATTTAAGAAAAATGAAGCAACTCTCCTACCAATAAAATGCCTTCCGCACGTTTCAATATGTCTTTTCAATGCAAAGAATTCTTTATGAACTCTTACCGCACATACTGGGAAGAGTTTATAAAGAATTCGCTCCATTGAAAAGACATGTCGAAACGTGCATGCTGGGAGCCCCACCGCGGGGCTCCGTCTAGTCCTGTTAACAAGATTAAATGCGCACAACCTGTAACCTATACGAAGAAAAATTTTCGGAAGCTTAAACGATTTCCTACATGTTCTACGGAATTATGAACAACACAATTTCGAGAAAATAAGTACTTATTCATGATCGGCGAAATTTTTATGTTACCAAAACATGAAACTATTTTGCCAGTCATTTCATCTTATGTGCACGACAAAAACAGAAAAACGGCGACTACTGCATAGACGCGTCATCTATACGGATCTCTCCACAAAA
>JAJIZL010015720.1:0-16066 GCA_023969395.1 Amblyomma maculatum | reverse complement strand
AGCGCCTTCGCCTTGCGAACGACAGGGACGAAAAACGCAGTAAATAGAGCGCGTTAGTGGTAATGTAAATATTCAGTGCAGGAGTGTACACACTACACATAAACTTTGCTCGCACGCGTGCGTTTCTGATGATGAAGCTTTGATTTTGTTTACAGAGCAACACGCCTGGTTCGTGCTGTGTGATATACGGTAGCACGAACAATGACATCATGTTGAGCATGAACTTTGCGTGCAGTCTGCTATTAGTTTTGTTCTCTTTTTGACACTTCTCAGGTTCTATACCCTCGCTTCCAACATACATCTAGCGTTCTCATTACGGCTCTCCACCTCGCCTGACAGCGTTGTCCGCAATTGATAGCCGTTATCTTAACTCCACCGGTTCCTACTTGCGCTCCGGTACTTTACTTAAGTAAACGTTCATTGTGCGTTTAAATAATAAATGGAGAACATGCAAACTATAAATGTGCTTAGTGACGTAACATCTGGTACCCTTCGGTAGCGGTCTGTAAAATTTTTTGCTTAGTCTCCTCATGTATCCAGATTGTGACAGATATTAATCGTAATAACTGAATCCATCATGTGGGCAAATTGTCACAGATCTGCCAGTGATTTTGCCGGAGTTTCTTGGCAAAAACAGAAGCCCCACCGTATTGTAAAAATGTATAAGCACATATTCGTCGAACGCACCTATTGCTATTTTTCAATACCGATCTCAACAGGAAAATAACGTCAGTTCACCCAATTGTACATCGTACACCGTGAGCTCACACGTGACATGTGGTCGTAATCATGTCGTTGCGCCTAATATCGTAAACACCCCCACACGCACACACACCCGCGCGCGCACACACACTCATAAAGAGGAGAAGGCGGAACTCTCACATTACAGTTTAGCAGGCACTCATAATTCTGGAACGAGGAGCACAAATATTTTGGCCCGATGAATATGCGGTACTTAGCTATTGCTCCTCTTAAAAGCATTTTGTGTCTCGTTATTAGTTGGGCATCTAACATTTACGTAACGTTGAAGGTTTACAAAAGAGAAAAGGGTGATGAACAATTACCCCAAATGCTAAAATGTCTTCAGCGCAAGCGCAACGTCCTTCATTACAGCAGCTGAGAAGTTTTTTATTTAACCAACTTTTAAAATATTGGCGTCAAAATGTCAGGTTTGTAAGGCATCCGCAGAAACGTGTTTCGGGATCCTCTTTTACCAGTAGTCATTCCAAATAACTAAGCTCCGTTCTACGCAATCTGCGGGATAGATTATGAGGAGGCCGCTGTTCTTATTAGGTAAAGGTGTTAAACCCGTAACTTTGTTTCCTTTAACGAAAATAAAAATCAAATTTTGCTTTAACACCACTACCAGCCACAATTCTCGACACGAATGACGTATGCTCAGCACAGATTTCAGTTAAGCACAATGATAGCCGACTAATTGTCTGTGAAGCAGAAAATTGGCCTGAAAGAGCTTCAGACATACAAACATTCACGCTGGTGCTGATATGCTCTCATAGAGAAAGGTCATACTGAATTATAGTGCGATGTTTACCGTTGCCTAGATGGAGACGCTAAAAATCTGTCAGAAACCTTAACGTGGCGTACTATCCACGGAGGCTATGATTATATAGTACGAAATAAATCAGTCTAATCGGGCGATTCGCAAGGCATACTCACTACAACCAAAATATTAAAAAATCAACCAAACACATCTAACGAACTGATTTAAGACCTTTACACCTGTTGCCGCCGAAGAATGGAAGCATTCTTGCAGAAGCAACTTCGGACAGGCACAATATTTACAACTGCGAGAAACATTTGTTTCCCTGGGGTGCGCAAGGCCATTTCAGAGCCCATCGGGCTCTTTTGTGATGAACTTTTGGCTGCGCATGGGATGCCCTTTCGTGACTTTCTGGGGCAACCATATTTCATCTCAGGTTTGGTAAGTCCCCGAAAATATTCACCATAGGGACGTCAATACAAAATTACCTAAACACTAATATGATTTATCTTACATGCAAAATGTTTTCAAGACGCTATCTTTATTTTATTTATTCGTATTTATTGTTATTCGAAGTTCCTTCACCGGAATTTACGGGAGCCGGGGTGATAACAACGCAAGGCGAAGCTTATATTAATAAAAAGTATGGACAGAGAATTACAATGAAGAATCCGCTTCCCCCATGGCGGTCATAAATAGCTGAAGGTTGCTAATTTTAGCTACTTCTGTCGGCAGGCCGAGTCGCGGGCAGATTTAAAGAGAATGTTTGCTGGAATTTTATAGTAATAGCACGTTCAAGGTCCACATTAATCGAGTGGTTATGGCGGGGATTGCGATGGAAGCGTGGGATGATTTTATTGGCTGCTACTATATTGTGAAAGAACTTATGGAATAAACATAAATGAGCTATTTTACGACGGATGACTAGCGTTGGTAACTGCACTTGTCATTTAGGTCCTGTAATGCTCGCGTGGGAAGAATAGTCAAACGAGATAAACCAACCTGCACGATTTCGCACTTACTCAATGACAATAATTGGGTTAGTCTGATGGGAATTCCAAACAAAGTGTATACAAGTTTCGGTCTGACCAATGTTTTGTAGGATATTGGTTTAAGAGAACCGGCTGCAAGTGCAAGGTAGTGGTCGAGGCACAAAAGACGCTGTTTGCAGAGTTGATAATGTGAGTGATATGGACAGTCCAATTTAAGTCGCTAGAAATATGATCTCCTAATACTTGTAATTATCTATGGAATAAACAGACGAGTTGGGCATACTGTATAAAGGCAGGCAGAATGTGGACGACAATGAAAGGAAATCAATGACGTGCTGGAAATGTCAAGGAACATTGCCCATCTGTCACACCAATTCTACACTTGACAAATGTCATTCTGAGGATGATATTATCTGAAGAATGTTTTAAACGGCTATAAATGACACAATAATCCGCGAACAGTTGGATATGTGAAGGAATGCATTGTGAAGATTATTATTGGGGATTAAAAAGGGAAGGAAGCCTAGCACAGAGCCCTAGAAGACGCCAGACTGCAGGCGCAAGAGGGGTGATGAGTGAGAGCTTAGGCGAACTTCTGGCAGTCTGGAAAATGTGCACAGATCCACTCAATGATTAAACTGGTGAAAACTGAGATGGGCCAGTTTATGATTTAAACGGCCGAGAGGATCTTTATAAACCCCTTTTAAAAAATAAGAAGAACGCATCACAGGAATATTGCGGTCTAAGTATGAGTTCAAATCATGTAGAGAGAGAGGAAGTTGAATTACTCATTAGGTGTTTTGACTAAACCGCGCTGGATAAGATCAAGAATATTTACACAGGTTAGAAAAGCAGTAACATGTGAACATATAATATGCTCCGCGATTTTGCAAAAAATGTTTGTCAGTGAAATTGGGCGATAATTGATCAATAATGAACAGTTACTTTTTGTACGTTGAAATCACTTTACCAATCAGGCAATCCCACAGCAATAACCTTGTTATAAGGGGTGGCTGGAAGATAAGTGATAGAATGGCACTGCATGTATTTTAACATTCTTACGGAATATTGTATAAACGTCATCAATAGCCGAGGATGAAGTACTTTTTAATTAGTCAAAAGTTTTGAAATCCCATGGCATTCAACTGATGTTTTCCACAACCCGATAGTAAAAAAAAATGGTATGCCCGGAAAATTATCAGTGGGTTAATTGGTAAAGACAGATGAAACGCAGAGTTAAGCATATTCATCACATCAGATTCAATACCGAAGTTGTCGCACCCGTCACAGAGGAAAATGACATTAGGGTCTTAAGCAGGATGGTCATTCTTGGTTATTTTATAACATCAATGAAAAAGAGTTGTAGAAATGATGACATTTGTTTTCTGAAGCTTGTGCATTGAAATGTTTATCGGCGTTGTAATACTTAACCTATGGTGAAGAAGGGTTAGTAAATTTAGCTGTGCAGAGTAATGTTTGTTTCGGTGTCAAGTCGTATTAATGGTACATTAAACCACAAAGAACTAGCTCCCTCACTTATGGTAATGGATGGTACGTGCAGCGTTATGAGGCGCTGGAGTTTTGATTTCAAAAGGTCACGTAATTCAACGAAGCGAAGCGAGAAACTTGGCGTGAAGTTTTCGAATAAGTTTGGTAGCCCGCTGCTTATGCTTCCATAGTCGCCTTTATCATAAAGGGTATCATACCTGGTATCTTTTTATTAATTTGTTAAGAAGCATACTGCAAGAAGATGTAGTATGGACTGCCATATAATCGCCGAGGCCTGCATACATGTTATAAGGAAATATTTTCGGGATGAGTAGTTAGAACGAGTTGTCGTTGTGGCTGTAGGAAGAAAGAAGAAAAAAATGCACTGTCCTGCTACTGGCTCTGTAGCTGAGCCACCTCCGCTGCCTCGTGCGGACAGAAGAGAGAAAGTAGAGAAGAAAAAAAAAACAGGGAGAGAAAGACGCGCGCCGCAACAGCCGTCGTCCACCACCTAAGCGGTGGCGGGTGCAATAACGACTTACAACAGATAAAAAGGGTGGCAGGCTAGCTTCCGACGCAAGCGGCGTAGACCAACAAGTCTGGTAGAGTCCGGAACAGCCACTCTTAACCACCTCCGAGAGGGCATCGACCACTAAAGTGTAGGGCGCCTCGATGCGCGCGAGCGGCGGAGGGGGGTGCGCGCATCGAGGCTCCCTACTTAAGTGCGATGGGGCGAAGGCCATTATGGCGCGTGGATCATATCCCTCAAATAAGGTACTTCTATGATCTTAGGCAAGGACACACGATCTCCCCACTACTATTCACAACTTGCTTAGAAGAAGCATTCAGAGACTTGGAATGGGAAAAGTTAGGGATAACGGTAGATGGAGAATACCTCAGTAATCTGCGATTTGCTGAAGGAATGAACTGCAAATAATGATTGATGACATAGACAGGAAAGGTAGAAAGGTAGGCTTGAAAATCAATATGCATAAGACTAAGGTAATGTTCAATAGACTAGGGAAGAAACATCAGTTTACGTTAGGCAGCAAACCACTGGAAGTAGTAGGGAATACGTTTACTTAGAACAGGTAGTAACCGCAGATCCGGACCATGAAAGAGAAATAACAAGGAGAATAAGATTGGGTTGGAGCGCATTTGGCAAGCACTCCAAAATTATGGCTAGCAGCTTACCGGTATCGCTCAATAGGGAAGTATACATACAACAGTTGCATTTTACCTGTACTTACCTATGGGGCTGAAACGTGGAGGCTAACAAAGGGGGTTCTACTTAAGTTGAGGGCAATACAGAAGGCTATGGAACGAAAAATGATAGGGACAACATTAACAGATGGGAAAAGTGCAGAGTGGGTCGGTGAGAGAATAACTGAAGTCACTGATATTCTAGTGAAAATCGAGAAGAAATGGGTATGGGTACGACATGTAGCGCGAAGAGAAGATAACCAATGTTCGCTTAGGGTAAAAAACTGGATTCCAAGGGAAGGAAAGCGTAGCAGGGGGCGGCAGAAAGTTAGTTGGGCAAATGAGGTCAAGAAGTTCGCAGGGGTCAAGTGGATGCAGCTAGCACAGAACCGGGTTAATTGGAGGAATATGGGAGGGGCCTTCGCCCTGTCCACAAGGAGAGTCGTCCACAAGGAGAGTCGTCGTCTGCGAGGCCTACAGCCTGAGTTCAGTGGCGTGAGAACACCACCTCATGACGTCTAACTCGGGTAGCCATCCTCCTCAGCAAGCTGCAGCGGTACCACCGTTCGTCCTACACACACCTCGGTCACCACCTTCATTCTATCGTGATAGGTTCGAGGACGTTGAAGACAGGTTGGCCAGTTTCGGCCGTGTGGCGGGCTTCAATCAGTGGGACGGTGAGCGCAAGCTGCAAAACGTCTACTTCGCATTGCTGGATTCGTCCAAAACGTGGTACGAGAATCACGATGCTTCGTTTACCACCCTGGAATGTTTTCGCCGAGAGTTGTTGGCGACATTTCGTACCGACGAGAGGAAAGAGAGAGCCGACCTCGCCCTGCACTCAAGATCGCCGCAGCGAAATGAAATTGTTGCCATGTTTATTGAAGGCATGACGTGACTCTTCAATCGGGCTGATCCAGCTATGCCTGAGGCCAAGAAGGTGCGCCACCTAATGCGGGGTGTAAAGGAGCAGTTGTTTGCCGGACTTGTTCGCAACCCTCTGACAACCGTAGCGGAATTTACGAAAGAGGCAACGGGTATCGAGCGCTCCTTGCAAGCGCGGAGCGCGCAGTACGGCCGACTTTCTTCTGTAGCAACCACCCATCACTACCCGCCTACGTCTCTGCCTGCTGAGGAACTGCGAGAGTTCGTGCGGAACATTGTGCGTGAAGAGCTCCAGAAACTACGCTTTGAAGCTCCCCAGGTAGGCATCGCTGCAGTAGCGGACGTGGTCCGGGATGATATCCGCCGAGTGGTGCAGCCACCTCCAGTAGCCCCGCAACCAGAGCCCGTTTAAATGACTTACAGCGAGGTATTACGAAAACCTGCGCCTGTGCCACAAGCCAATCCTCCTGTTGCTTCTTTACCTCCTGTGCAGTACCAAGTCCCAGCTGTGCCCGTTCAACAGCAGAAATTCAGGCCCGCCATCCGTAAGGCGCACGTGTGGCGAACGCGAAATAAACGGCCATTGTGCTACCACTGTGGGGAACACGGCCACATTCGGCGCGGCTGCCCCTACCGCCAGATGGGTCTCAGGGTTTTTCTCCCGACGCACCTTGGCCGCGCTACAGTGAGCGACCACAGGAGATCGAGCACTACTTGGCCGCTAGCGTGCAGACCCCGACTGCACAACGATACGAGTCCCGATCCCCGTCTCCAAGAAGGTTCTCTTCTCCCAACCACCCTTCCACCTCTGGGCAGTTTAGAGGCACGTCCCCGCAGCGGGAAAACTAAAGAGGGCGTCCTCCGGGGGTAGGGCCGCCGCAGCTGTACAGAGTCAAGAGCCTCCACCCGAAGATTTACCGCGACATGCCGACCGACGGCGACTGGACCCGACGAGCCTACCGGCGAGCTGCAAAAAGTTGGTTTCCACTGAAATTGCAGTAGCCGCCGACAACCGTAACTTAATGCACTCATGGATACTGGCGCTGATTTTTCGGTAAAGAGCTGCTGGTTAGCCACGACCCTCAGAAAGGTTTTGACGCCTTGGACTGGGCCGCAGATCCGGACAGCTGGCGGCCATGTGGTGACACCGATTGCTATGTGTACCTCGCGAATACAGATCCGAAGCGTAACGTTTTCCGGCTGCTTCGCTGTGCTCTCCGAGCACTCCAAAGACCGGATACTCGGTTTAGATTTCCTCCGTGAGTATGGCGCTGTGATCGACTTTAAGGACCTAATCGTGTCGTTTGCCGCCCACAGCACCCTTGATGCCGAACCCCAGCAACACATACCGGAGCTGCGAGTCTGTGACGATCACATTGTGATACCGTCGAGATCGAGCATGTTTGTGACTGTAGAGTGCGATAGCAGCCCCGGAACTCGTGGCATCGCCGAAGCCAACATGTCTCTGCTTCTGGGTCAGCAAGTCAGTGTAGTTAGAGGACTTATTTAACTGAAGGACAGACGAATCGAGCTTTTGGTAACGAACTTCGGTTGCGAACCGCAATGTTTGGCGAGGAAAACAACGATTGCGTATTTTGAAAAGTTCCCAAAATGCACAGGGCAGTATGCGTTGTCAGAAAGGACAAACTCATTAGAAACGCCGACTACTCCAGTTAAAACCGACATCAACCCGGACCTCCGGCCTAATAAAAACGCTGCCTAGAGACCATTATCGACGCTTTTCGGGATCGTTTTGCAACGACTTCCAGGGTTAGACAGACACCACTCACAAAGCACCGAATTATAGTCGACGACAACCAGAGACAATTACGTCAGTCGCCTTACCGGGTCTCTCCAAAGGAGCGGGATGCAATTCGCCGAGAAGTCCAGGAAATGCTTCAGGACGACGTTATCCAGCCGTCGACGAGCCCATGGGCATCACCTGTTGTCCTCGTTGCGAAGAATGATGGGACCCTATGGTTTTGTGTTGATTACCGCCGTTTAAACAAGCTTACCAAAAAAGACTATCCTCTACCGCGCATTGATGACTGCCTAAACCGTCTGCGCCACGCCAAATACTTCTCATCGCTCGATTTACGCAGTGGTTATTGCCAGATGGAAGTGGACGAACGCGACCGGGAGAAGACCGCCTTTATTACCCTGGACAGTTTGTACGAATTAAGGGTGCTCCCTTTCAGCCTATGCTCGGCTACTGCGACCTTCCAGCGGATGATGGACACTGTGCTTTCTGACCTGGAATGGCAGTTTGCCTGGTGTACCTGAATGACGTTATTTTTTCCGACACTTTCGAGGAACGCCTGAGGAGCCTGCGCGCTGTTTTTGAAGCCATTCGTTCAGCCGGTCTGTCCCTTAAGCCAGAAAAGTGCCATTTCGCTTTCCAAGAGCTAAAGTTTCTGGGCCACATTGTGAGTGCCAAGGGCGTCAGCCCAGACCACGAAAAGACAGCCGCCGTAGCTGCTTTCCCCATTCCAACCGACAAGCGAAGCGTGCGTCGTTCTCTGGGTCTTTGTGCCTACTATCGGCGTTTTGTGAAGAACTTCTCGAGGATAGCTGAACCCCTAACTTGCCTCACAAAAGAGAACGAACCATTCTGCCGGGGTCAAGAGCAACAACGGACTCTTGAGAAACTACAAACTCATCTACTAAGGGCACCTATACTTGATCACTTCGAGGAGCAAGCCGACACAGAACTGCACACAGACGCAAATAACGCCGACCCTGGAATGGTCTTTGTACAATGGCAGGATAGTGTGGAACGCGTAATCGCATACGCAAGCCGCACCTTATTCCTGTCCGAGGTGAACTGCTCCACTACTGAAAAGGAACGTCTTGCTATTGTGCGGGCAGTGACAAAATTTCGCCCCTACTTGTATGTCCGGCCTTTCCGAGTAGTGAGCGATCACCATTCACTCCGTTGGTTAGCGAGCCTCACAGATCCTTTAGGGCGGCTATCGCGCTGGAGCCTTCGACTTCAGGAATTTGATGTTACGATCGTCTATAAATCAGGCAAGAAGCACAGTGATGTAGACTGTTGGTCCCGCGCGCCTCTTCAGCATTACAGCACTGAGTTCGACGACGATTGTCTTTTCTTTGGCGCTATCTCCGCGGACACTTTGGCTCAACAACAAAGAGACGACCTTGAACGACGGCATCTCAATGAGTATCTAGAAGGAAATAATCCGACTCCGCAGCGAATCTTCTCGCACGGATTGTCAATGTTCTGTTTACGAGACGGGATCCTGTACAAAAAGAATTACGGGACGACAAAAGCTAATTATCTTCTCGTCATACCTAAGGCTATTCGCGACGAAGTCCTGCAGGCGTCCTACGACGACCCTTCTGGTCACCTGGGTTTTCCCCGAACGTTGGCACGCATAATGCAGAAGTATTATTGGCCTAAGCTCACTGCGGTGGTCAAGCGCTACGTCAAAACTTGCCGGGAGTGCCAACGTCGAAAGACGCTGCCGACTAAGCCGGCCGGACTGCTACAACCTATTGATCCGCCACAAGTCCCGTTCTAACAAGTCGCCATGTATTTACTCGGCCCGTTTCCGGAGTCCTCGCTCGGTAATTGGTACATTGTGGTTGCCACTGACTATCTCAGCCGATACTGTGAAACGAAAGCTCTTCCCCGCGAAACCGCTGATGAAATTGCGACCTTTTTTATGCAGAGCATTGTACTTCATCACGGGGCACCCGCAGTCATTATAACTGACAGGGGAACAGCTTTCACCTCGGTGCTTACGCAGCAGGTTATGCGACTCAGTGGCACAAGCCTACGAAGAACAACCGCTTATCACCCGCAAACAAATGGACTCACCGAACGGCTAAATAAGAGAATCGCCGATATAATTTCAATCTACGTCGATGAGGACCATCAAAACTGGGGCGCAATACTTCCCTACGTCACCTTAGCGTATAATACTGTGCCGCAAGAAACGACGCACTTCACTCCGATTTGTTTAGTCCACGGCCGCGAAGCCATGACTATGCTGGACGCAGTGCTGCTTCCTGATAGTGTTAATCCCGCAGTCATGGGTGCTGATTAATTCGTTCTACATGCCGAGGCCGCCCGCCAACTTGCTCGACAGCGTACCCGGCGCCAGCAAGAAAAGGCCGCTCACCAGTATAACCTACACCGTAGAAATACGAGTTACGAGACCGGTAAACGAGTTTGGGTGTGGAGCCCAATCCGTGTAAGAGGGCGGTGTGAAAAGCTGCTTCGGTGATACTTTCGGCCATATGAAGTAGTCCGCCAACTCAGTGAGGTGAACTATGAAGTTGTTCCCCAGGGAACTGTCCGTTGCTCTCAACGACCAACGTCCGAAGTGGTTCACGTTGCACGAATGAAGCCCTACCATGCTCGTTAGCTGCTCGTTCTCCCCAGCCACCCGATACTACCGATGTTCCTTGTTGCTCGGATCGCCAACGGTTAGAGCCGAGGACGGCGCCTTTCAAAGAGGGGGAGTAATGCTGCATTACTAATCACTCTTGTGGCGCCGTCATGCGGCCAGACCGGATTACCGAGGTTTTAGCTGGCCTTAGCCACGCTAGTGACCCCGGCCTTCTTCGTCTTCTCTCTCTCGAGCTCCCTCCAGCCTTGCCGCGTTCCAGAGCCGCGTGACTGTGAACAAACCCACCTTCTAATCTTCTAGCTGCTTTACGGTGACATTATGATGATGATGAAGGTACCTCTATCTCCCTCTCTTCTTTCACTCACACCTTACTCCATTCCTTTACAGATCGGTCTGGAGAGGATTGATTGATTGAATGTCCTTTATTGAATGGGAAGGCTCATGGCCATGGATGGGGATAAAGGGGAGTAGATGCATAATCTTCATTGTTTAGGTCGTCACTCGAATCACATTGCCCTAACCAGGCCACTAAGCGAGCCATACTTGGCAAATATCATCTGTGTGTTAGCATCAGTTTCTAGAAGGGAACGGTAGTTCAGGCGGTAGGGTTCGATCTCGGGGCGTCCAGTAGAAAAAGCAGGGCATTCCCAAAGTAAATGAGATATGCCACCGCAGGTTAGAGTCGTACAGTGGGGGCACGTAATCATTTTCTCCTTATACTGACGCCAGCGGGCCATAATACGTGGCGTGTAAGCCGCATGGGCGATGAGCTTATTCAAAAATACTTCTTGACTTCGGGTGAGGTGGGTTCTTCTCGTAAAAGGTGGGTCTGGTGTGGCCACCTGCATGCGATGCTGACTGAGGCTACGAAGACTGGTCCGAGTATAGTGCATAAGGGCAAGAGAAGGGGTGAGTTGCCCGCCCAAGGTCGAATAAGGATGAAGCAAGGGGGGTGGGGAAGTAAATGTGGACATCCCACCTGCCAAGGCAGCCGCGGCGTGTGCCGCCGCATTGTCCCCTGATTCGTCCGAGTGACCTGGGGTCCAGTGAATAGCGACAGTTCTGGTCGCGAGTTGGTGGCGTTTAAAGAGGCGCTGTATAGCCATAGCTGTTGTATCTTGTGAACCCGGAGTAGCGATTTCCTTGTAAGCTTCAAAGGAATCAGTAAGAATACGTAGTGACCCAGTTCCGGTGCAAGGCACTCCTGACAAGGCTCCCCAAATCGCGAGGAGTTCAGCGTGAAGAGGGGTACCCTGAGGTAGATGGCAGGCATAAGCGCCTGAAAGGGAAGGGTTGTCATCCCATACCCAGGCCATAGATGCGAATTCGCTTGTAATCGATGCGTCGGTGTATATGTGAGTCGTATCGGGGATTCGCTCTTGTCGGTGATGGGCAGCTAGGAGCTCCCGGGGAATGACAAAATCGCGGTTTATAGGTCGGCGATGGACGCGTGTGACTACTGGCATCTCCCAAGGGGGAAGTGATGCATATAAAGCTGGTGTTTTGTCGTTACGCTGTTCATCCCAGGCCAGCATGCGACGCCCCTGGACAGTGTTCTCTAGACGTATTCGATGACGCGTCTGTGACTCGGTAACGATGGTAGTGAGCGGTGGAAGAGCGGCCAAACGCTCAAGTTCGGCTATAGGAGTGTGCTTAGGTAGACCGGTAATAGTGCGTAGTGTTGCGCGATGAAGGCGTTCGACCTTAGCGAAGTCAGTCTTCGACAGTTGGAGGACCGGTGTGCCATAGAGGATTTTTCCGACCGCCGCTGCTCTGGCCATCGCACGGCAGGCATGCTGCCGCGCACCGCCGTGCCGGTTTGACAGGCGACGAATAGTATGTAGCAGTGCTGGCCAAAGGCGTTGTAACTGATGAACCCATTTCTGGGGGCTGTTGCAGCTTGATATGGGCAGGCCAAGAATGCGGATTTGCCCATTTGAGGAGGTGATGGTGTTGCCTCCGATGTGAAGATGGATCTGCATACTGGGGTTGGTTTTATGTTTTCCGTCGATACTAATCAATTCTGTTTTATGTGGTGCGAGTTCGAGGCCAATTTTGGTTAGTGTATCTTCAAGACAAAGAAAGGAGAGGAGTCCGTTTGCTATGCGATGTCAGCGCACGTTAGAGAAGCCCAAGTGGTCGAAATTACTCCGCAGCCCTCCACTATGGCTCCTCTTTCTGTCTGTCGACTTTCAATCCTATCTTCCTCCCTTCCCTTACGGCGTCTCTCCAGTGTCCACAAGTTTGACATATACTACGTCGTTTCCTTCCTGCGAACCTATTTTTATTATTACAGCGCGGTTCAGTGTGTCCGCAGAGGTGTGACAGATACTGCGCCTTTTCTTTCCTGTAAACAAGTTTTAAATGCCATTGGGGCTGCTGTACTGTGTCATGTTGTTGTTGTGGTTGTACGAAGAAGGAAAAGAAAATGCACGGGACCTGCAACTGGCTCTGTGGCTGAGAAAAAAACTGATTGATTTATAGGAAGGGAGGGGCGCGGTAACAGTCTCACACCTCCTCAACCGCACAGTAAGGAAGGGGAGGAAGGTGAGAGTGAAAGTCGAAAGATAAAGAGGAGACATAGAGGAGTGCCATGGAGTATTTGGCCACCTGGGGATCTTTAACGTGCGCTCACATCGCACAGCACGCAAACGCCTCTTCGTTTCGCCTCCATCGAAACGCAGCCACCGAGGTCGGGTTCAAACCCGGGTACTCCGGCACAGTAGTCGGGCGTCTTACCACTGCACAACCAGTAGCTGAAACACCTCCACTGCCTCATGCGGACAGAAGAGAAAATATAGAAGGCAGAAAAAGAAGATGGAGAGAAAGACGCGTGCCGCAACAACAGCTGTCGTCCACCACCGAAGCGGTTGTGGGTACAATGACGGTCTACAAAAGATAAAAATTCGATGGCAGGCAAGCCCCCGCCGCAAGCGGTGGTGACCGGCCTGTCCCAGCCCCATCAGGGCCAGAAGCAGCCACCGTTCACCACCTCTTCACCTACTGGGTCTGATTCTGTTTGCTGGGTGGTTGTTGTGGCTGCAGAAAAAGAAAGAAAATGAAAGGAAAAAAAATGCACTGTCCCGCTACTAGCTCTGTAGCTGAGCTACCTCCGCTGCCTCGTGCGGACAAAAGAGAGATCAGGAATAATTGATCTATAGGAAGGGAATGGCGCGGTAAATGTCTCACTTCTTTGTGTGAACACCTCAACCGCGCCGCAAGGGGAGAGGGGAAGGTGCGAGTGAAAGTGGAAAGAGAGAAAGAGGAGCCGTAGAGGAGGGCTACGGAGTAATTTCGACCACCTGGTGATCTTTAACGTGCGCTGACATAGCACAGCACACGGACGCCTCTTTGTTTCGCCTACATGAAAACGCAGCCGCCGAGGTCGGGTTCGAACACGGGGCTCCGGCACAGTAGTCGGGCGTCTTAAGTAAGCAAGCAGCGGTGGCGTAGCGGTAGAACATCCGCCTCGCATGCAAGAGGACCGGTGTTCAAATCCCGGTGCCGCGCAATTCTCCACCGGATGAAAAAAAAAAAATCCGCGTGTCGAAGGAATTGCATAGACAGGTTTGGGGTGCGACCTGATGCCGGTGAACACCTCCGGCAACGCAATCCGTCACCAGAACAGGAGTTGGCCACCCTGGTGCAGTAATTGGCCGCAACCTCCTATGATCAGCTCCATAAAATCCCGGCCCTCAGTCACCAGCGGCTGCGGAACTACTGACCCCGGCGGCGGTCAGACCTGTGACGCAGCAGGGGGTGCTAAGAAAGCCTGGCTCCGCTGGACAGGCCGCCATTGGAAACTGACCCTGGCAACATTTAATGCTAGAACCCTAGCTAGTGAAGCTAGTTTAGCACTGCTGTTAGAGGAACTAGAGGGCATGAAATGGGATGTCGTAGGGCTTAGTGAAGTTAGGAGGTCGAATGAGGCGTATACTGTACTGAAGGATGGGCATGTACTGTTATCGAGGTTTACCAGAGAAGCGGCAACTAGCAGTAGGTTTCCTTGTCAATAAGTATATAGCGGGTAATATAGATGAATTCTATAGTATTAATGAGAGGGTTGCAGGCATCGTAATTGGGCTTAATAAGCGGTATAAACTGAAAATTGTACAGGCCTATGCACCTACATGTAGTTATGATGACCAGACAGTTAAAAGCTTCTATGAAGATGTAGAATCGGCAATGCGAAAAGCAAAGACGCAGTATACTGTACTAATGGGCGACTTCAATGCCAAGGTAGGGAAAAAACAGGCAGGAGACAAGGCAGTAGGTGACTACGGCATTGGTTCTAGGAATAGCAGGGGGGAGTTACTAGTTGAGTTCGCAGAGCGCAATAACTTACGAATCATGAATACCTTCTTCAGCAAACGGAAGAACCGGAAATGGACATGGAAAAGTGCAAACGGAGAGACTAAAAATGAAATCGACTTCATAATGTGTTCAACCGCCGCCATTATGCAAGATGTAAAGGTAATCGGGAAAGTGCGATGCAGTGACCACAGGATGGTGAGGTCCCGATTAGCCTAAATCTGAAGAAGGAACGCAACAGTATAGTAAGAAAGAAACCCATAAACGAATTAGCGGTGAGGGGGAGGGCAGAAGAGTTCAGGATCTCGCTACAGAATAGGTGTTCAGCTCTAACTGAGGATGACGACATTACCCTAGAGGCAAGGAACAATAATTTCAGAGATATCATTACTGAGTGCGCGGTAGAAGTAGGCGGTAGGATAGTTAGAGAGGATACCGGTAAGCTGTCTAAGGAGACGAAAGATTTGATTAAGAAACGCCAGAGTATGAAAGCTTCCAATCCAACAGACCAGATCGAATTGGCCGAGATATCAAAGCTAATCAATAAGCGCAAGGTGGCCGATATAAAGAAGTATAACATGGAGAAAATTGAGCATGCTGTAAAGAACGGGGGAAGCCTTAAAGCGGTAAAGAAGAAATGGGGCATAGGCAAAAACCAGATGTATGCGATATGGGACAAAGCGGGCAACGTCATCACTAATATGGAAAAGATAGTCAAAGTAGCCGAGGAGTTCTATACAGATCTCTACAGTAGCCAAAATAGTCAGGACCGTAGTGAGATTGGCGGTAGGGAAAAACAGTCAGACGTTCCACCAGTGACGAAGGACGAGGTCAAGAAAGCACTAGAAACTATGAAAAGGGGGAAATCAGCTGGAGAGGATCAGATAACTACAGATTTGCTGAAGGACGGGGGGGATATCGTGCTAGAAAAACTGGCCACCCTGTATACGCAGTGCCTGGTGTCATCGACGGTACCGGAACCATGGAAGAACGCAAACATTATCCTCATTCACAAGAAAGGGGACTCTAAGGACCTTAAAAATTACAGACCAATCAGCCTACTGTCTGTTGCGTATAAGGTATTTACTAAGGTAATCGCTAATAGAATCAGGACAACTTTAGACTGCAATCAAGCAAAGGATCAAGCAGGGTTTCGGAAACGGTACTCTACTATCGATCATATCCATACCATCAATCACGTGATAGAAAAATGCTCGGAATATAACCAGCCCTTATACACAGCATTCATTAAGAAAAAGCATTTGACTCAGTTGAAACCTCGGCGGTGATGCAGGCATTGCGAAATCAGG
>JAJIZL010015718.1:56244-69467 GCA_023969395.1 Amblyomma maculatum | reverse complement strand
TATATATATATATATATATATATATATATATATCTTCTCTCTGTAGCTTTGCGCTGTGTTCTGCCCTAAACGAACAAAACTAGCTCGAAGTGAGTCATTCAGTTTTATGTTAAACAGACTTGGAAGGGAGCAGCAGTTTATGAACGGCAGCTAAGCATCAACTTAGATCTGGACCACAATAGTGAAATAACTAGGAGGGTTGGAAAAAGGTGGAGTCCGTCTGGCAGGCGCTCTCAGGTGATGAGTAACAATTCACCAATATCCATGAAAAAGAGCAGTACAGGAGCGCGTTATCTTGTCAATATTAACCTTGGGTAGAAACCTGGCGGCTAACCAAAAGTGTTCAAATTAAGTTTAGTACAGTCCGTCAAGGTATGGAAAGGAAAATGGTCTAAGGCTAAAAGCCAGAAAGAGAGCGGAGTGGTTTCGGGGCAGCAAAGCGCTAATGAGATCCTAGTCGGTATCATGTAGAAGAAATTGGCAGCAGGGCGAAGGTAACTGCTGGTCGTTAAAGGGCATGACTTTTTGAGCAAAGGAGCCCAATGCTTCGATCGGGTAATGGAGATAGTCTGTGCAAAATGATACAGCGATACGCGCGCCGCAAAGCAGCAAAAATACAAACCAAAGCTCTCTCATCTTCCCCTTCGGGAAACCAGCTTCCCTGTTCTCTACGAGCCGCTAGGGTGACGTCGGAGTAGCGACGACATCCATTGGTCCGTCTCGCTGACTGACGTGGGAAGACTGGACTGAATGCAATGAATGCAGTGTCGCGCACTCCCTCGCCCGTTTCGTTTTCGCGCACGCAGAGTGCCATGCCCCACCTCCCACCAAACGCGGAGCGCGGAAGAGGAAGGGGAATTTGGCTTGCGGAGGCTAGACGACCGGGCAGGAGAGTGAAAAACCTTTGCGAAGGAATGGGATGAGAGAAACAGGACAGAATCGGGTGATTGTGGTGGTTGTAGCTGTGTTATTATTTGCGAGCGAAGAATCCCGAGCGTGCCTCTGAATGCTGGTACTTGGCAGGTAACATATTCAAGCGTTGATTGGTCGACGGGTCGTGTGACGTCACGCTAGCACAAAACGTGGCCGAGATAGCTGGAGTTGCCTAATCGGGTAGGTCCTTTGAGTTTTGGACGGTAAGATGGGAATGGAACCTTCCGGTATCATTTGATCCACAGTCAGACACGCCACTCCTAAACCACTCTGGCGCGTTTTTACTGCTTGGTTTAAGCGACGGTTTATGTCTCTGTCGGGTGATCTTTCACATAATGTGATAGTTTACGACTATATGTGAGATATACTGTATGAGGCAGCAGGTGGTATAAATGAAGGGATTAGCGGTTTAGCGAGTAGCAGTATGCATGTACACGAACGAGGATACGTGAGGAGGGCCGCATATGAGAGCCACTAACGCTGTTGTGTCATGCCGTCAAAGGCGGCGCCTAAGTTGAGTTTGGTTGGGTTTATGGTGTTTAACGTCCCAAAGTGACTCGGGCTACTAGAGACGCCGTAGTGGAGGGCTCCGAAAATTTCGACCACCCGGAGTTCTTAATTACTCTGCACTGACGTCGCACAGCACATGGGCGCCTTGCTTGTTGCCTCCATCGAAAAGCTGCCGCGGCAGCCTGGATCCTACCCCGCATCCTCGGGTACAGCAGTCGAGCGCCCTAACACTGCGCCACCGCGGTGGGGCGCGGAGCCTAAGTGTCCCTCCCCAATTTTCCTCTGATGCATGAACTCATTTCGGGGCTTGACGGACACATTTTCAGGACACCCTAATGGCAGCTGTGGCATAGAGGTAGAGTGTCCGCATCGCGTGGGAAGCTGCCCTATCCAGCTCTGGACTAGAGGCCCAACGGGCCCTCGTGACACGCGCGCTGATAGCAGCGGCAGCCGCTGGAGTCCCAGACTATAGGGACCCCACCTATACACATCCCCCTCGCTTATCTCTGCTCGATAAATGTTTTTACTCACTCGCGTGAAAAAAAAAAAAGAAAAGAAAAGGACCGCGGTTTGAATCCCTACGCCGCGCAGTAACCCCCCAACGGATAAAAAGCAAGCAAACAATGACCTGTTGATTGAGTCCTAGGCCAGGGGGCCGGGCTGATCTCAATGGCAAGAGCAGCAACGCCAAAACAGGGTTTGACCACCCGGGTGCAGTGGTGATTGACCACCACCTCCTTTATGAATACACTTAGTTGTGTAAGCTCCGGGCCTGAGTACGAGCGGCTGCTGAGCAACTGCCAAGTTGGTGGTCAGACTTTGTGCAACGTAGGGTGGTAAGAATGTGGGTATGGACAGCTAGGACGCCATTGGAAACGGAACCTGAACGATGTCTTACGCTAGAGCCTTATTCCGAGAGGCGAGTCTAGCAGTGCTGTTCGATGAACTAGCGGGCATTGAATGGGATGTCGTAGCAGCCGCGTGAACTAGGCCACAGTTGGCACATGGCTGGGTTAAAGGAACGGTTCTTAAATGCATGTTTGACTCGAACTGCATATTCACGATTCAGAAAAGGATCCAGAAGACGCAGACTGTGGGAGGGACGCCTTAAAATAATTAGGGCGTTAAATTAAATGGCAGTATATAGAGAGGCCTTGGCCCTGCGCAGTGGATGCAAATTGATGATAGTGGTGCTCTTCAGAGAACGCGCCCTGTACGATCACTCGATCCGGTTAGGTCTGACCGGTGGTGCCTGAGCGCTGTTTGCCAATAGCGTTGCCATGAAGTGCCTGTGCAGCCTGCGTGTTATAAGTATGGCGCTCTGATTGGGGCGGAATTCGTAAGTATGGTTTGGTTTGGTTTATGGGGTTTAACGTCCCAAAGTGACTAAGGCTATGAGAGACGGCGTAGTGGAGGGCTCCGGAAATGTCGACCTCCTGGGGTTCTTTAACGTGCACTGACATCGCACAGCACACGGACGCCACTCCGTTTCGCCTCCATCGAAACGTAATCGCGGCAGACTGCCACGCATGCATGTGGCTCCTATAGACTAGCTGTTCAGTGGTGCCCGCCACTCGACTGTACCAGAGACTTAGTTTAGCTCTCAAGGACCGCCATCGGAGCTGCGGGGACTAGTCAAGTTTAGGAGTGGTATTCCACGGCTGGTATGATCGAAGAGCTATGACCACGGTCGGATATTCCGCGCAGACACCTTTGAGATCTCCGTGAAGCTTTCACGGAAGTTTCAAACGAGGACGCAACCTACCGCTGAGGCGCAGCCGTGGTTGAGGGTTCAGCACGCGATTTCGGCGGAGGGAACCGCGGCCATGTAATAGTGCAGGTAATTTTCTTGTGACGTCACGGCGCAATCTTTGGTCATTGAGGCTGTTCTACAGTGTACGCGGGCACGGGTTGACAATAATCGGATTAGCAAAGCGGCAGCAGTTTTCGCTGCGCTTTCTGGTCCCTAGAGGCGCACAACGGGTGGGTTCACGCGGTGGACCACTTGGCCCGCATTCCAGCTAGGCGTCTCGTACGTTCCGCTCTACGAGGTCCACTTCCAGTTCGCTTGCAAAGAAAAATCCACAGTCGTGACGAATATGCTTATCATCATGGCCATTTCGAAGTCGTCGTTGCAGGTAGCCATGAGCGGATTAGGCGTGCGCTCAGTTTTTCGCCCAGCTATGCGAGTTCACCAACACTCGCGAACTGGACGCGAGCCCTACGGAGCTAATGCGGACCGTCGTGTGATGCCTAGTCCACGGGGGTCACGGGATAACCAGAGCCGTTGGCACATCGTGTGTATCTTCCTTATGGTGCTCATGAGAGCTGCTTATAAGTTACGCGTCGATCGCGGTTACAATATCGGTGGGTAATCCTGGCAACGCGCGAAGCTCGCTCACAGTGTTGCGTTGAAGTTTCATCGGAAGTAAAAGGTACTTGAGTGTGGTGTGTGCTCTCAGTTAACGATAAGCCACCATAGATGCCCTCTGTTACGTGGGCCGGGCAGCCATATTCAGGCCATGTCCGGGGAGCAGACTTTACTGGAGCGGTCATTGATAGGGTTGAAAAAGCTGCACTCAGGAGAGATTGTCACGTGCGTATTCGTCTGAACGTAGTTTTTTTCGATTGTCATAAAAATAGGCATGCGGTCACGGGCATGCAGGCCCACGCGCCAAGCGTCTTTCTGAACCAGGCCTTTTTTTTTTTTTTTTTTTAAACAATTAGATTACTTGCGCAGGTCGTGCGGGGCATTGGAGGGAGGTAGTAGATTTGCCAACGTCATCGCTGCAAGGCTGCTGACGTCTCACCACCACTGTTTGTAACTGCCACTGGGAACACGTTGCGAAGGTGTTATATCCTGTTCCTGTTTTATCGTCCCCGAGGCTTTGTGTGTACTATGCATGCATGCGCGCAACAAATGAAAGGCAAGCAGCGAAGCGTGTGTCCAGTGGCATAGCTTAAGCCATCCGCCTGTCGGCGTCTGATATCGGCGCGCTCGTGTAGATCTCGGCGGTCGCCCTATCATTAAAACACCTAACAGGATGATGATTAGGGCAGAACCGAAGCGCTGCAGGCCAGGCGTCCAAGAGCGCCCACTTCAATCACGCGGGCCACAGTCGCAGCCGGCAGCAAACCTGTGTTGCGTATACGTTGCGCTCGGCGGATGCTATGAATGGGGTGCTCGTTTGACTCTAGCAAACCGGATGAGTGCGCCTATCTCTGCGACAGGCGGACAGGATAAGATTGAGGCTTCTTGGTCATGCGCACCGCTGTTCGCATTTAATTTGCTGCTGATTATAACCAACAGCTTGATGAAACATCTGGTTCACAGAATAGGTGAAGAAGCCTCAAGCCAAGTAAGTGTGCAAGCAAAGAGGACTGAAGGTACGCCTGGTCGCTGGGAGGAGATAAAAACATTTGAGGCAGTAAAACGACATGGGTACGAGGGTTCTAAAGCACTGTATACGTTGGGCTGCAGCTAGGCTGACCATTGGAATGTGAGTAGACTCGGAGATTCCGCCTACCTGCAGCAGACGCGAGTCGACTTGTATAGTTCGTAACTAAAATGTGTAACCTATAGATTTACTTGACGCTACTGGTTAGCCTTGACCGCCTAGTCTGCCAACCAAGATCCGTATAACTCGTGCTATGGTCTTTCCACTTGTGATGTATGAATGCGAGAGTTGGACTGTAAAGAAGGCTGACCACGCGTTTGAAGTGTGGTGCTGGCGAAGACTCTTGAGAGTTCCTTGGACTGCCAGAAGATCAAATCAGTCGATATTGTCGACCATAAACCCTGACTGCTCATTGGAGGGTCAAATTTTAAAGTTAAAGCTCAGCTACTTTGGTCATCTGATGAGAAGAGAGGAGTCGCTGGAGAAAGATTTGATGTCGGGAAAGGTTGAGGATCGCCGGAAAAGGGGTAGGCAGCGAACGCGATGGTTAGATGGCATCCTCGAGGCGCTGCAGAGTTCAGTCGTTCAGTCGTGTCCGACTTTTCGTGATCCTATAGACCATGTCACACCACGCTTTCCGGTCTCTCACTATCTTCCTAACATCACATAACTTCATCTGCTCACTATCTTCCTAACATTACATAACTTCATCTGCTGCAGATGAAGTTATGTGATGAGTTATGTGATGTTAGGAAGATAGTGAGAGACCGGAAAGCGTGGTGTGACATGGTCTATAGGATCACGAAAAGTCGAACACGACTGAACGACTGAACTGAACTGGACAAGCAGTACTGGTAGCCAGTGATGCACGTGTCAGTAGGCGCTTTTTATTAGCTTTACACATAACAGGGTTAGATACAAAGTTGCGAAGACGCCAGATGCGACGGCTTTGAAGTAGTGACCACCTGAAATAGCCAGTACCCATTTAGCGATTAACAACTGAATAGGGCCGCCTCCCATGCCTCGCGAGTGAGGGCAGGGGACAGAGTAGGATTTTGCTGACACGCCCTCACCACATGGGACCAAAATGCTTTGCGTATGCCTTGGAAGCACGCCGTGCTTTTGGTATAGTGTTGGCGCGTGCTGCTCTGGCGTCTTGACTTAAGCCGGCGATCTGGAGCGCTGCGTTTGGAGAATACGGCCGAATTATATCGGCTTCCCTGCGTGACTGGAGATGTTTCTCGGGGGCAACGCAAACGCACACTTCTTTCGGAGTCTCTCGACCTAACTGCGGCTTGCTTCACGAAGCGTTGCCTTGCTTCCGTCTTCCAGGTGTTCTTCGTTGAAAGCTCAAATGTGCGACCGACACGAACGCTCTAGTTTCATGTGGGCAAACAGTGTGGGTAAACAATGAAATCACTTTGTGACTCGGTCGCAGTGGTCTTGAAAAAGAGAAAAAGAAACGGACATATGGGGAGCTCACAAATAGAGAATCTGTCGCCCAACTCGTTTTGTGCGCGTCTTTTCCCATAGTCTGCGCGGATAAGGCTGTTCACGAATTCTACAAACTTTCCAGAGTTTTTTCGCCTCGTGGGAGCAACCATGCAGCCCGCTGAAGAGAGAGGTCGTGCACTGTTATGACCTCATTAGCTCGTGATGCATTGCCCGCATTGATTTACTACTGGTTTGAAACATTAGCTTATTCAGCAGTTTCGTAAGGGTCAGTTCCTTAGTCCAGGAGGTTTGGGGCTGCCGCTCTGTCATTGCACACCAGCCGCGGTAGCTGTATCTCGGGGTCGGAGCTGCGCTGTGGCGCCTCCCGGTCTTTCATCGATGGGTTCGTTACCATGTGCAGCTGTGGACTTTCCTGGAATTCCCGTGCCGTGTATTAAGGCTGGCCCTGTATGCACTGCGTCTGAATCGTTCGCTAGCGGAGCATGGAAGATGGGTCGCTCGAAGCACTATACCTGTCGTCATCGTCACGCCGTTCACCCCACGCCGCTTCGCCATGCTTGACGAAACGAGACATCCGTTGCGGAGGCGGCTTCGATGAAGAAGAACCCCTTTATTCTGCTTCGTCGGCTGCGCTCGACACAAAGAAACTATTGTTTGCCCCTGTCGCGTGACTCTCGGCGCGCGCCGAACGGCTCTCGCCTTTCGCATCACGCCTCCTGTATGACGCGGTATTCTCGCCACGAACGCGAGTGCAAGCGAGGATACTTGAAGTAAGATTAGATATGGCGCGTCTCTGAAACGGAGTCATAATGGTTGAAATAAGCAGTATTAACGGTTTAGTCCCGACGTGCGAGCTCACAAGGCCGAAAAGTTTCAGTGTCGCCTATAACTGGTCGTCAAGAGTCCGTGCATGCATGATGCATGAAAAGCGTGGCAGATTGTAGGACGGCTCCCTTCCAGAAAGATCTGGCTTCCAGATTGTGGCCTTCGTTCCTCCGTTGTTTCGGAAGCGCTTCTCTCGCATTTAGCCCTAACGTGGAGCGCACACAGGTGCAGCCATGACATTTGAGTAATACGTATTTAGAAGCAAGAAAAGAGCGCGGGCTACGTCGACTAGAACCAACTGGGCAACTATCCCTGCCACCCGTAAATAAGAAAAAGTGTGGACAGAAGCGAAAGGAAAAGATGACTGCACGAAAGACCAGGTACTCTTGTATTTGAGTCATTTGTACGCCTGTCGGCACCGCGGGCTGGGGCAGGTAGGTCACCGCCGTTGCGGCGGGGGCTAGCCTGCCACCGAATTTTTATCTGTTTTAGGCCGTCATTGCACCCGCCACCGCTTCGGTGGTGGACGACGGCTGTTGCTGCGGCGCGCGGCTTTCTTTCCCTCTTCCTTTTCTTTCTTCTCTATTTTCTCTTCTGTCTGCACGAGGCAGCGGAGGTGGCTCAGCTACAGAGCCAGTAGCAGGCCCAGCTACAGAGCCAGTAGCAGGCCCGTGCATTTTCTTTTCCTTCTTCCTACAGCCACAACAACAACGACACCGCGGCTTCTATGTGTTAATATGGAAATCGGCGTAGCACGCGAAATGGTATGCGTTGCCGCAGGCCTATGCCATTACTCGATTGACGGCTGGCGCCGGTGCCTTTGGTGGTGCACCAAGTGCCCGACTGCGCGGTTCCCCGAAATTGGCGCATGATAGCTACAGTTGAAGTTATGCGCCATAAAACTACATATGACTAACTTAACTAAGCACTTCTCGAAACAGAACTGTGTTGCTTCGCTACTCCTGACCGCGAGGCTGCGCGTGCAGTCGTCACGAGTCATGATCACAGTGGCTGCAACATGATATGGCGCATGACCAGGCAGAGAAGGCGGACAGTCATGGACTGTCTCATTTCGAGTGACCACTGGGCCCCGGTCCGGTTGCTCAGTGGTTACGGTGCTGGAGTGGTTACGGCTAATCCCGGCCGCGGCGACCGCTTTTCGCTGGAGGCGGAATGCAAGGCGGCCGCGTACTGTGCGATGTTAGTGCACGGTAAGAAACTCCAGGTGGTTGAAATTTCCCCCGCCACTACGACGTAGGGTACGGTGCACTGTTTAAGGGAACGCTAGATCGCGTATCCTGAACACTTCGCAAAGCGCCAGCCTTGCTTGTAGCGCATGCACTGTGTGTGATCATTCGTCACTGTCTCTCTCGGGAATGCTCTGTAAAGCGCGGCAGCCATGCGCTCTCATGTCCCCTTTAACAGTGGACCTTACTGCACCTCAAGGCCAGAGTCGCTTTGGACATCATGTGTTTTGTGGGAGCGATTTCGTGCATCCCGTTTCCTTTTCGAAGCGAGTAGTAATTCATCCGTCCATGAACGTTTCCACACTCCATTATCGAGAAAAGGTAAATTTAAGGTTTTATTCTTGTTATATGCACGGCAACGTCACACTGCCCACGTTATCCATCACATCGTTCACAAAACTCGTGGTTGCTTAATGTTGAGGATTTTTTTTTTTTTTTATGTCTTGCCTTGTGCATGCCTTTTAAATTCGCCTGTCAGTCAAGGTGCAGTCAAGTAGTGACGGAAGCTTGTCCTTGTACGTGAAAGGAATCTAAACGAGAGTTGTTTGACTTCGTGTACCCATCTTCAGCACCTCATTCTACACTTGTCCTATTATGTCACAGAACGCCTGAGGAATCGCCCGAGCTTTTTTTGTTGTTTTTGTTGTTGTTTTTCTGCGTTTACCTATATCAAGCAGGAGGTCCGGCGGAATGGCTTGTTTGCTCGGTCGAGGCAGGGCTATAGCCAAGAGGCAGAAACATCATTCCAACGTTTGTCCGGGGTGAAGTATTTGTTATGGCACACATGGAAAATGTGTGTCATCGTCGCGTCGTAATCAACAGCAGCAGACAATATCCGCCGCCTACTGAACGAAGGCCGCCGCTTCCATATCTGTTTAATTAACCGTGTCGTCTGCCACCTCCGGCCACCACCTTATCTGCGCATACTTTCCGACGCTCTAATGATACACGCTTGTCTTGGAACCTACTTCGTTGCATTAGGCATCACAAACCTTCGGCCCAATGTTGGCAGTGTCCAGGCCTACATACGAACCGTGCATTGTCAACGTACTTCAATATGGGGCCAATAATTTGAGCTTTCTGGGTACGGTCCGTCATTTATCCTGCCGCTGTTTCGACAAAGGTATCATAAGACCGCGTTTGTTTCATACGCCTCTTTTCTGGTCCTGTTTCCAAGCTCTGGAGCGTTCAAAATCGCCAAATGTTACGTGCAGGATGTCCTTATGCCCAAACTTTTCACTGCGCTGCAGACTAGCTAGCCCTTTAACTTGATGAGAAGCTGTTTTCTCGTTGTTTATTCTGATCTCGAACCGCTTCAGCAAACCGTACGATTTGCCTTCATCTGACGACAAATGGTTCGATTTGCATTTGACGTCAGAACACTCTCCCCGCCCTTCCGCTTTGGTGAAAGGAATTGAAAAGCCTTGTCGGGTTTCCCCGCGCCGTCATTTAGTTTAGGGAAATGCTAGGGACGTTAGGGGAGCGCTGGGGGAAAAGAAAACGAGAGAGAAGAACGCGATTTGAGGATGGAGGGAAAAGGGGAGGAGCGGGAGAGGAGCTGGACATTGACCTTGAAACAGAGGCAGCGATCGACGTCCGTGCGAAACTGCGTCTCGCCGCTTCCGGCGCTTCTCCAATCGAAGATTCGAAACCGTGGTAGATTGAACCAGCGGCAGGCTTTTCTCAGCACGCCGGATGTATTCGGGCCCGAGCTCGGCGTTTTCCACGTCAACTTTTTCTTCCTTTTTCTCCTTTTTATTTTTTTCGGGAAAGCGGGGAGGGTTGAATCTGCGACTCACCTGCCCTCTGCAGGTGAGGACAGATAGTTGTCTGACCTGCCTGCTTGAGGCGCCGACGTAGTTGACGCCGTGGTGGAAAGGTGGCGCTACCCTATGTTTCGACAGCGGAACATGGCCGGTTCGCAACATAGTACATGTAATATTTTCGAAGCTGTCGTCACCAGTCTTCGCGATCGTGGATGCTGCGATGAAAGCTGATCGCGGCCTCTGCGGTGAGGCACTGTCGTTCGAATATAAACAAGAAGGCAAGTGGGGTGGGCTTATACGTTCATTGCGGTGTTCGAAGACAAAGCTATTGGGGATCATCGCCGTTGATGCCTAAGCCGGGCTGCGGCGGCCAATCGAAAGGGGCGGTATTTCGTAACGTTTGCCTTCTCCTCGCTATCCCTTTATTTCCGCCGCCCCAGTTCAGGTGCTTCAGATATAAGATAGCAGATACCGGGGCTGGCAAACATCTTTTCTTTCCTTTTGTACATACAATAAATAACCACTACACACACACTCTTGAATGTCGGGCGAGAGATGAAGAGGTGTGTGTGTGTGTGTGTGCCGCGGCGAAAGCGAGCCAGCGGTGGGAGAGGGCCGCTATTTTGGTTCGGCCGTGTTGCTATTCTGGGAAACGCAGTGGACGTTCTCCTTGTCTTCTCTTCGGCTGTTCTCTCCCTCCTCGTCTCTTCGCGCTTTCGTCACGGGGCAGCCTTCCGTTTAGCTGCTGCTTTGTAGCTGCGACGCTGCAACTAAAAGGCGTCAGCGGCGTTGTTGCGCTTTCGTCTGCTCGCGTCCGCGGCTTTCCAGGGTCGAGGCCTCGTGATGGTGGGAGCCGCCTA
Organism: Amblyomma maculatum; assembly: GCA_023969395.1. Classification (NCBI taxonomy): domain Eukaryota; kingdom Metazoa; phylum Arthropoda; class Arachnida; order Ixodida; family Ixodidae; genus Amblyomma; species Amblyomma maculatum. The sequence continues at coordinate 58,473 of JAJIZL010015718.1, read as the reverse complement.
CAAGGGCTCCGACGAAAGTGATAAGCTCGAAGAAAAAAACAACGAATTATGCCGAGGAGGCCCTATGTTTGTTCGTTTCTCTCGCTTTCTTTTATTTTCTCTCTTGGCGGTGCTGTCCAAAATTAAACTATGGAATTTATCGCCGCCACTGGCTTCTGTGCTTTCTTATTTCTGTTTCTTTCTGGCCCCCGGGGCCATTACGTTCGTCTGCAACGCTGCAGACGTCAAGTTTAGAGACGACGTCTGCGTCTTGTCCCTGCTCATTTTTGTTTGTGTATCTGGCGTCACGAGGAAAGCTGGCGCCATTTCTCGAGTGGGCCGTCTGACGTTCTGTGCAGTGCGCGGTATTTCGTCTGCGGCGTGTTACGCTTCGCGCCGCCGCCGTTGCGGTGAAGGAGACCTCCTTCGCGTGCTGTATTTGGAGATGCAAATTGGCCGTTCATTTCGTTCTTGTGCGCGAACGCCTTGATTCATCGCATGTTAGCTCGTGCGAGGATTCATGTAATGCAGGGAGGCCCCCTTTGTGTTTTCACGCGCTCGCGCCGCTCATGGAAGGGAGACAGGGAAAGGAGGACGAAAAGTGTTAATAGATGCGTGCCGAGCGAGTTTGCCAGAGTTTCGCACGTTTCGTCACCTTCTAATTTTGCCGCCGTCTGCGACCACTAAACCATCTCGATCATCTAATTTGTCACCCTGTAACCGTATTCAACTGTCGGAGGCGCTTAAAGACTGACGCATCCAGGCGGGCGGTCCTAATTTCTGCGCTGACAATGCGGGGCCCGTGGTTATATTTCGAAGTGTTCTCGTGCCCACACAATCCTTTCGTATTCCTGTTTCCACATCGATAATGCAATGCCCACCGAGATTGATTAATAAAACTTTCGGTCTTTGCAGGCAGAACGATTTAAAGCAGCCACATTTTTTTTTCCAAGGGCACACGCACGCTTACATTTTTTTATCGCATTTCGAGAATTCATTGTTGTATTTAAAATGTAAAAAAAAATGTTCAATCTTTGCCTGCGATTTGTCAAACTGACGGCTGGCTCACGTAGGTCAAATTTGGCGCCTTTCAGTGTCGCGTTCTCTGCCATGAGTTCTGCGCAATAATATCCTTTTATCCCGCATCTCGCCTAAATGGGGAATCAGAATGGGGAAAGTGGCGGGGGAAACTGAAGCTGAGAGGTGAGATTAGGGAAGTTTTGTCGCTGCCACGGTACAACGATTGTTCGGCGGTGTCGAGAAGAGGCCTTTTAGCGCGCAGTGGGCGTAATCCGGCTGCTGCTGAGTGTGATGAAATGGAGAATGAATGCCGAGCGACTATTTTTGTCCACTTCGATTCGACATTGTGCGCTCGGTCTGTAGAGTTAAACGACCCTGTGGCGTGTGTCCGTCGAGTGGTGCGCGAGGGAAAAGGGAAGATGATGGGGACGCGTAAAACGTCCGCGCTTCGTGCGACGTTCCCAACAGTCGGTCTGTCATCCCACATTTCATATCCCCGCCAGGCGGCGAGCGGGGAGTTTTTAACTGCCATGACGAGGAGCGTTCGGCCTTGAACCCGTGCTGATCGTCGCACTGCGGTCATTGTCGACGACGTTTGTGGGGGTCGCTCTTGATCGCGCTCATGTGTGCAGCGCACGAATTGACACAGTAAAAAAAAAAAAAAAAAGACAGTTTTTTTTCTTCCCTCAGCTCGTGTTCTGACTAGCCAAGTCAACTAGTCCAATAAAATACGACTGAATAATTCCGCACCGGTATTTGCTCTGTTTATGACTGTTTATTGAAATTTGTAGCAAAATACAATTTTGTCTTGGGGCCGTGGCTTAAGTTTACATGCAAGTCACCTGACTGGGCCTTCGGCATTACAATTGACGGGAACGCAACTGTGAGACTAATTCAGCGGTGACCGGAATTAATTACTATAAAATAAAGCGCTGTGTATGCTGACATGTGGTATTGAGGACAGAAATCAGATATTCGTCGCGCTTTGTGACTAACTTGTGGCGTATTTAGGCATTAATTGTCTCTGCACCTCTGTCGCGAGGAGCGGCAGTACTACTTACAAGCATACACGGCGTTTTGTTATACTAACGAATTCCGGTCACTGCCGAGTATGCGAAGCAAATGGTAGCAAAGTTGTGTTTGCGCGCGCGCGCGCGCGTCTGTCTGTCTGTCTGTCTGCGCGCGCGCGCGCGCGCGCGCGCGTGTGTGTGTGTGTGTGTGTGTGTGTGT
>JAJIZL010015718.1:0-55844 GCA_023969395.1 Amblyomma maculatum | reverse complement strand
TGTGTGTGTGTGTGTGTGTGTGTGTGTGTGTGTGTGTGTGTGATGAGACCTCCAGGCGCCGACTAATTCTGACACTATGAGGCGGTTGTTGGAGAAATCGAAAGAATGAAAGGCGATTACTCATTGCCGGGCATGTCTCGCGATTGTGTTAAGCGTTCATCTCAATCGATCATCTGCTAGCGTTTGAATATTGTTTGCTTGCTAGTGCGCGCGGGATGAGCGTGCTTGCAGGACATAGTCGATAAAGCGAAAAAAAAAAAGAAGAGGAAACGACAAACGAAAATTAATTGTATAAATGCGCTGCAACTGCCATAGTGCACACCACGGGGGTGCACGCCGCCGCCGCCTGGCCGCCGCCTGGATGTCACGTGACGGGGCGGCGAGCCAATCGCGGGCGTCGCCGGGGCAGCAGTGCGGAGTCCGGACTCTGGTCCGTGGTGGTGGTGGGTGCGAACCTCTCGCGATGCCCGCTCGCACCCAGTAGTCTTCCCGTAGGAATGGCGGTGGCGGCGGGGCTGCCGTTCGCGGAGCTCTTCGGCGCCAGCATTTGCAGCAGTGGCGCGGAGTCGCGCAGTCCAGGCCGGAGCGTCCTCGGAGCTGACCTGCCTCCTTCGTCCCACGTCGGCTGCACAGTGTCAGCAAGCGGTGCAGTGCGCGAGCGTGCGACACGTACTTGAAAGCGGGCAGCAGCAGCGGCCCCGTGGTTTGGACGAGCAGCGACGCGAGCTCCAGTGACGGCTTTCTCTCTCTCCCGATCGCAGCCGCCCGGGATATTGTTCGCCTCCTCGCCCGCCCTTTTCTTTTCCCCACGCGCCTTTTTTTCCCCTCCTTTCGCACCGGACGTGTGCTCAGCTGCTTTCTTCCTACCCGCACGCACCTGTTCGTCGGCGTCGAAGCGACGGCATGGACGACGAAAGCGACGCGGCCGCCGTGTCGTCCTCGTCCGTCGGTCTCAGCGGCGCCAAGGAGGTAACTGCGCCGCCACCGTACGAGGCGTGGAAGAGTGCGTGTTGCAACGCTTTTCGGGAACGCGCCGCGGGGCGGGATGTTGAAAGAAGCGAGGGAAGAAAGTGGGGAGCGCGGGACGAGCGACCCGCGCACGCGAGCGACACAGCACGAGGCTAGACGGGAGTGGTGGTCGTGGCACCCTGTGCACTTCACACAGCGTCGCGTGCAGTGTCGCAGTTTGCACGAACTGTTTCTAAGGATTTCCTAAAGTAACTGATGAGCGCAAACACTACACGATACACCGAGAAGAGGAAGCACAAGGGACCCTCTACTGTTTGCGCTGATTAGTTGCCTTAGGAATGTCCTGCACCAACTAGCCCCAGCCGAACTTTTATTGAAGTCATTCATTTTTGTGAAGCAATACATCTGTCTTTCTCGGGGAAGTCGGTTCATTGGAAGTTGGGAATCTATTCCTCACTAATTTGCAGACATTGATCATGTTTTGTCTGTAGGAACATGAAAGGAAACTGAAGATCAGTTCAGCGACGTGTTACCTCTGTTTAGTACTTCGTATAAGTGCCCTATATTGGCCAGTTCTGTGCCTGTTGTTGATGACATTTGTTTTATCATCTGGCCTGCTATGTCACCTGTCTGACAAGGCTTCAGTATGTTTAACGCATGGATAGGTGGTCCAAAAAAAACTGATTACAGTCATGAAAATCTGCTTGTTATCTCGGAATAACCTCTTTTGCATTGGCCCTTTTTGTGGCAGTCCTCTAGTGCTGTTTACCAATTTCCTGGACGCTGCACATTGCACGCGACCTCGTGGAGAAGACCATTACTGGAGGTGGTTTGGCTTACCATCATTGCATTACACATACCTTATGACCGCTATTTTAAAAAGAGACTTCATTCATGTGTTCTTTCTGCTGTTGAGTGGACAGATTTTAGTCATGTTCTATGAAGAAAAATAACTATGTTTAATAACGTAAGTACTGCATTGCACCATCAAGTATGAATTGATAATTAAACCTGAAGGAATGTTACAATCATTTGCCGTTGTGCTCATCTATCTGCCTGCACAAAAACCAGCTAAAGCATTCTTTTTCTTAAATGACGCACAGGGATGTTTTTGCTTCAGAAGTAAGGCTGCCTTTATTGTGATGGGGCAACTGCAAATATTTATAGAAATGAAGTAATTCAGGTTTCTGTTAGAGTGTGTTGTCCTATCAGCTCTGAGAAAGGGCCCTCTAATAATTACGACTACAAGCATAGAGTTGGTAATGTTGGCCAAAGGTTTTTTGGATACCATGTATGACGCTGTCAACATGTAAGCTTTCTTCAAGCCAGTCTCATGGGAAGCATTTCTTGGGGACATTTAAGCACACATAATAAACTCTACATGGTTTGAAATAAACCCGCAGTCCGTTTTTGAAATGTCGAAACTGGGAGCACACAGAGCTATTTGGGACAGTGGAGAAGCAGTTACTGAGTGAATGCCCACTCACAAACGTCTTTCTATATGAGAATCACAGTGTACAGATCCTTCTAACTACAGATTCACATTACGGAGTTCGCGCTGGCCACAGTTAGGCACGTACACATATTTTTGAAATATCCACTGCAGAGGCGAGTGGCTTTCGGTTGCTGATTTCTAGGTACCGTAATTTACCTCTACCATAGTGTCCCTCCTACTGGGGTGGAAGTGCTGCTCTAATTGCTCCATTCTGCTCCAAACCAGTTTCCCTGCTCCATCCTGCTCCAAAATGCAATATTGCTCCAAAACTGCTCAAAACTGGCTATTTTGATGTTCTGCCATCAAATTTAGCAGACCACGGGAACAATTTCATTGCACCACTGACAAAGATATACGCATCTTGCACTGGGTTTAATACAAATGAAATTTTTGTAAGACAAGGAAGTATGAAGCATAATGAATATTTGTTCGCAAGTAAATTTAGTATGAGCCACCAGCGATTGACGATAATTGCGAAAAAAACGCACTGTGCATGTGACGTAGCACCCCCTCTCAGCCTTTTGAATCGCCAGTGGAGAGAAGCGAGATCAGCAAGCAAATCAGGTAGCGCAAACTACTATGAGCAGTTAGGAAGAAAACCTGTCCTGACTGCGAAAACTGCACGAGTTGTTCTAATGGCTCTGCTGTGAAAACAAGCAGGTACTTCACCATCGAGTCTCTTTGTCAGTGGCAAGCTTTCCAGGCCTACGGCAGACAAAACCATACTTGAAGCTTTATAGGTTGGTACGCCAAAGCTGTGAATCACTAGGCAGCTTCTCAAGATTGTTGGAAAGACATGAAATTTATCGCCAAAATATTAAAAATGAGCCCCAGCATTGATCAAGCAAAGAAATGAACTATTGGCAGGAGGCAGTCAAGTAAAAAAGCTCTAGGATGGAAAGGCTACCCCTCAAAGCCATTTCTCTGTATCCCAAAGCTGCTCCAAAATGCTCGAGCCTGCTTTCACCCTTGTCGACCTCCACCATATTTACAAATCAACAAGACGATTGAGGTTGTGCTGCAGTTGTCTGCTATCCCACGGTAGGCAAAAAGCAAGGGAGCAGCACTGGCACCAAGCTTGGCGAGGCGCATTATTGTGGTCTAAAGGCGCCTTTTTTACAGACGAAATATCCATGTACTCGGGAATTTATCAGCCATGGCATAGGATCAAAAGGGATTGTGTAATGCCTCATATCTGGGGGCTTTGAGGTTTGTTCTAAATAAGGAAAATAAAGTAGGGAGCAGAAATGTCATGCCCATTAATCTGAACTCCAAATTAGTATCCCTGCTAGAGCGCATCGAATTGGTAGACTCGACATTTGAATCTATCAAGTCAAAATAGGTAAACGCATTAGGTGAGGCTAGATGTTCAGCTATAAAGCACACCAGCAAGCATTACGCTTGCTGCTAGTTTTTTTGAAGTTCTTGCTAAAGTTGGCCTGTGTTATATACCTTTACATGCTTTGGCCATTTGTCATGTCAGAGATGAGTGGGAGGTTGGAAAGGCATTGAACTTGCATAAAAAGGAATCCGAGTGGAGATTTTATATTTCAGAAAAAGAAAACTGCAATTATTAAAGGTATTTTACCTTAGAAACATGCTCCAAAACATAACTCAAATGCTCCAAAACTCGTTTCATTGCTCTAAAGCTGCTCCAAAATGGCTTTACTACTGCTCCCAAAGCTACTCCAAAATGCTTGAGCCTGCTTCCACCCCTGCTCCTATACTATTTGCCATTTCGGAACCAAAGCCTCACATAAGGTACCATTTCTTTGAAGTGGGCTTTTACAGTAAAATGCAATTTTTATTTTTGTCACATGCATAGCCTCATGAAATTTTTCGTGCTCCCATTTTCTCTGTTTCAAAAATGAACTTGCGAAGTTCATCCAGATTGCTATAGTTCCTGGATCCGGGCAGATGCGTGTGTGTGCAAAAAGAAATGCATTCACAAGAAATGGGAAATTGGGAGGGGATACGGTTTGGTCACTGGGAAGCTAATGACGTAGTAGGGACAGAGGGAGGGCGGTGTCGGTGCTGGGGTGTCCCCTCCTCTGCGGATGAAAGGGAAGACGAGAAGAGCGGCCTTCCCCTTTGCAGCGAGCGTCTTGCTGCTGCCATGTGGAATGCTGTGGTGGAGGGGACGCCTCGACCGGCACCAACGAGGACAGCGGGCAGGACGCCTCTCCCCTGTCGCCGCCGTCACCCTTGCCCCCACCACCCCAGGTCTCTTTCTTTCTCTCTCTCTCTCCCTCTGTCACCACCTGCCCTGCCTGGTGTGTGCATGTGTATGTGCACCTCCTCAGTTCTGAAGCCAAGTAGAGCACGAAGCAGATGGCTTGAGTATCATGCCCTCGGGAATTCCAAATCGCCACATAAACTTTTGTTGTTTAAAATCCCTGTTTTCGAGGGTGGAGTCAGTTCGGCCACAGTGGCAGGCATCTATGCAGTATGGGAGCAACAAGTGTTTCTCTGTTAAGAGCATCTCTCAATAAATAAGGGCCATCATTGGTGTGATGAGCGAATGCTTTCTCTGTGTAGTTTTTGTTAGGAGTGGCATTTACGTATTTAGTCTCTGCCTGAGCACTGGCCATTTTCATGAAAAAGCCCTCTTAAGTTACAACAAGGTAGGCCAGCTAGCCAGCTGCTGTCACTCTATAGTATTTTGCATTTAAGTTGGCATTGTATTAAGCTTCATCCCACCTTGGCATTGCCACATACACGGTTGTCTGCACTTTGGTCAGATGCATTCCTTTCTAGTGTCTGGATTTCAGTTTTTCACTTGTGAGTAGATAGCTGGACTGTAATTGGAGCTTGAGTACTAGAGGAGTGACTGCTGTTGAGACTTGAGCTTGCGTTAGCGGCAGAAATCCTCGTTCTTTGTCTCCTTCTCTCGTGGTTATGACTGATGTAGAGGGAGCAAACGTACCTCTGTCGCAATGTTGTTTTTTTGGGCTGGCTGGTGATCCATCGTGATAGATGCTAGTAGCACAGACAGGCACGGACAGAAGGGAGCGCTGTGTTCTGTCTTTCTGCGCTACTAGTACCCACATCTGCCACACGTGTCAGGTTGCTGCCGATGCAATGGCACACTGTCTAGTTGATGGCAGGTGTGGTTTCAGGCGCAGCTGCGTTCTGCCATCTGCTTCTGCTTCCTAATTCCGTATTATTATTGAAGACATGATGTGCACCTTTCCTTCCTTTTATTCCGTCTTGTGTTAGGGTCTTCAGTTCCCTCCCTGTGCCCTCCTGCCCTTCTCTCTCTGTTCTGACATGCATGTTGTGTGGCATGAGCGTAATGCAGTGCATGAAAATGTTGAAATTGGCTGTTGTCAAATGGTGTTGGTGTTGCGAGATGTAAGAAGAAAATAGAAAGATGTAGCAGTAGAGTGATTTGGGCAACTCAGTAACAATCCATTGCATCGAAGAGCGCAAGAAACCACGGGAACAGCGCTCGTCTTGGGTCGTCCTTTCTTCTGTCTCTATGTTTTCTCGTGCTATTCGATGCGGTGAAGAGAAAGACTGTTCGTGGTACCCTGCCTGTGACCGTGTGTGGTGCCTTTGGAAGAGGTGCCCTGAATGTTGTACATTATTTGCTTGTGCTAAGCCCAACACAGTGGGGCTTGTTTTCTTTGTTTTTGCTTCGTTTATTTTACCTGAGGGTATAGACCTGTCCAATAAGCGGTCACCGGCCATCACCATGTTCTCTGCTCCTCCTCTCTGGACTGCTGCAGCTTCCACCATGCTAGTGCCAAGTGCAAATAGCAGTCCAGCGAACGGTATGGCGATGCCCAGTGACCACTTATTGGAAAGGTCTATAGGGTTCCTGTTTGCCAAATATGGGACACACACAGGAACATAGATATATTTTTAGGCAGATGAAATTGGGTTATTTACAGCTCTTGAGCTCTTCCCTTTCACCCTGCAGGGAATTTAGGAGTATCTGGTACATTATGTGTCGCAGCCATGCTGCTTTGGATGAGGTTCTCCTTGTTGCCTTAACTTGTAGGCCACTGCTTCTGGCTAAAATCTTATTTTGCAACTTGGCTGAAAAAAAATTGTTGGGCATCTGTTAAAAACACATTTTGGACCTAGAGAGGTTGCTTGAAAGAGGGCGATTTCTGGTGGGGAAGAGCTGTGCGGAATTATAGGGGGCCCTGTGTCATGTTTAAGTGCACCCTCTGTGTTTTTCATGTTTTCCCCACCATTGTTCTGTGACACCTTCTTCCTTTCCTGTCAGTCTGACAACTTCGCGCCCTGTCACCGAAAAGAACAGGATCTTGTTGAGGCACCAAGTTTTCGAACAGAGCTATGGTGGCATTAGATTTTGCTTTATAAAGCGCCTACTCAGAAATGGACAGGGAGGCATTTGTCGAACTATGCCCTACGTAGAGGAGGCATCGATTGGTGGGAGGGGGGTCCACATAGTCAGTAGAGTTGATAACATCGTGTATTTCCCTTTTTAGCTTGGTTTTGTTGAAGTGAACCTGACCTGACCTGGCTTTCTACTCTCTTCTCTGGTTTCTATCTTGGCAGGAGAAAAAGCTGAGCTCCGGGTCACTCGGAAGCGGCGATGCGGCGAGGCCGAAACAGGTGACGGTCACACATCCCGGCACGACGAAGCCCAAGCCAACGTCCAAGAAGAAAGGCTCCATCCAGGCCGATCTCGTGAGTCTTGCCTTTTTGCAGCAATGCAGCAGACCCAGCCTCTAATCGCAGTCGCACAATATATCGGAGAGCAGAGGCACGAGAGTTAACGTCGTGGAGGACCACAGAGCTGGTATGTTTGGCAGAACAAGTTCACAGGATGTGTATACTGATGAGCAGGTGTGCCACCCTCTTTGATATGCAGTTAAGTTGTACTGTATTCTCACCAATGTGCAGTAGAGCGTACATTACCCCTCATACTCGCAAGCATATCAAGCTAGCAAAGGAGTACCAAAATGAATCCTTTCTCTGTGCACCATTATTCTATGAACTTCTTCAATAGCTGACTGTACACATTGAAAGCAACTGCAGGGACGAAAACAGATTGGTGTCGTGAGCACAAGTTATGATACCTTGAGCATCGTAGCACAGAGTGAAGAAATCTTTAGAGTTTTATCAGGTAGTACATCTGTAATGAAACCTCTGGCACCTCTGTGTGAAGTGATTAAAGTTTTTGAACTTCATCAGGTAAAGCTGACTGCCATCATCTCACCCATATATATCTCACCAGTTTATATGCATTACTACTTAAACCAGGGAACGGGTACAAGGGTGGTGCATGGTGTAGTTCTCCTGTTTTGTTGCTTACTGGCTGTGACTGTTGCAGGGAGGCTTGGCTGTTAAGTTATACGGTTTGCATGCCTGCTTCTGATCCCCGCTCTGCTTCTGTACGTAATTGCATACTATACACAGTGTGTCCTAAGTATATGTTACATCTCGTGTTCTGGTATGACTGGCCGCTTTCGTGCGCATCACTGGGAAGGAATTGTGATCATAAGGAAACGGCGTGTGTCAGGGTAGCCTCACCGCGGTTTATTTTGTTTTTTTCTGCCAAACCTCGTTCTATTTTGCTTTGGAGGCTTCGAAGCACTGGATTCTCTTCATCAGGCCCTACTTTGAATCTGCTTGTCCAAAAAGGAGCCTGTGGATTATATTACAGCTACTCTTAAGCTGCGCATTAAATATTTCTAAAAAGATTTTTAATGTTCGCCGGATTCAACCCAGCTTGCCTGAACTTTAGCTTTGACGATGTGAAAAGTGTGCTTGCTGCATATCTGTACTGCAGCACCTGAAGTTCATGAGTGAACAAGTCTTAGCCACACAGCAGCGAATACTGCAATCTGTGGTTGTCATACTTGGCATACAACGTTTAGTCATCTCTCGCATCGTGCGAGGCATTGAAATACCTGTGCGAATGTCATGTGTTGTAGTCATAAGGGGCTTCGTTAAAAGCTCACTGCAGTCAGGTGTGAGGAAAAAAAAAGGACTCCCGTCATCAGCTTTAATTTAGTCCTGATTTGTAGCAGGATTGAAGAACTTTCAATGAGAAGACAGTAGGGTTTAAAGCCCTCCTCTTTTTTTTTTTTCTAGCTTATTTCAGGGAGTCCCCCTAGCTGGAATAGATTTCAAATAAGGGAGTAATTGCTCAAGCACCTGTTCAAGTGTAGGCATAAAGCTAACAAAGCTATGCAGCTTTTGCACAAACTTCGTAGCCAAAAAAAAAAGCCTTTATTAGCACTTTGGTGGACAAAATCAATAAATGCTCCCTCATGAACCCTAAATGGCCTGAATTAATCTTGAGCTACCCATCATCAATGATGTCGACCTGCTTTCCTGATTTCATGATTAATCCTCGCATGCAATCACAGTTTCATGAAATGAGATCGACAGGGACGTCACGAGAACTGGTCGATGCCACTGGTGGAAGAGCTTCCTTTTAAGAGCATTCATCGGTGCATTCTTAAGTTGCATTCCATTACAGCTGAGCACACTACATCAGAAAGCCCTCTCGGCAGTCTGTCCCACCCCGACTTTCGTCAAAAGTGTCCGTCATCCCCTGTTTAGGCAAAAACACTGGCAGCATAAATTTCATGCTTAACATAGGGCTGCATTGCTAACCACAGAGGTTGGGTTGGCTGCAATCAAGAACGGGCGGCTCTTTCCTGCACAGGTGCTTTGGCTTGACGCTGTTCTGACCCGGCACTTGCACGCTGGCTGGCTGGTTGATATGCGCACATGTTTTTTGGCGTTTTGAACCCCACTCGATGATGTTTATGTTGTTTACTGACCCCCTGCACCTTCTCCTCTCTCCAACATGCACGCCATGCCCGTCTCCTCCCACTCCCTCCTGTTGTGTCTGCGTTGAATGGTGGCCCCGCCCTCGCCCCGAAACCAAAAACCAAACAAACAAACAAAATGTGAAATGGAACGTGCGCACACTGAAGCTGTACGCACAGTGTCAGAGCTCGTCGCAGCGGATCATGGCGGGGGTGAAATTTAAGATGGACGAGTGGCTCAACAACCTGTCCAACAAGGTCAAGACGGTAAGGAGACTACCCCTGCTCCCTTCCTGCCCCTTCTCTTCCTCCATGCCTTTGCCACCGACCTGGGTGTGCTTTGGGTGCACTTCTTGATGTGCTGATTGGTTAAGTTGTACTTATGTGTTTGTTATTTAGATCATTGATAGCAGCTTTTGTATGACTAAGCACATTTTAGTAGATGCATTAAAAGGATGCATTGCTACTGGGTGGCCTCTTTGGGGAAAATCCGTCTTTCTTATCAGAATTGTTTACATGTGCCAAAAAAAATGCACAGGTACTCAATAGGTATTTCGAAATTGCTGAGAAACCATAGTTTGAAGTGATTATCTTCTATACATGCATGATCGGGCATATTGGTTACACCACATCATTCTGTTGTGCATGGCTTGGCATGGCTTCCTTCTCGCCATTTCGATCACTGGAGTAATAAAATTGGTACTTTCTGTGGCAACAGCGTTAGCTCTTCATTGTGCTCCTTTTTAATGAGAATATAATGGCACAGTGAAATAGGAGGATGTCTGTCTGTGGTCATATTCCTCTTTCATTACCTCTTGCATTAGTAAATATTTAATTATACTGCGTCAAGGCCAAAAAAGGTGCATTCCTTTTAGGTCGATGCATAAAACTTTTGATGTCGCAGATTACTGCTGGGGTGTTGAAGTTCACCAACATCGGAAGCGTGGGGGAGGAGCTTGTTTCACGTTACCTGTTTTTGTTAAGTTAAAAATTTTATTAGCCTCTACCACCTTTCAACGCCTTGTACTTGAAGCACTTTTTTTTTTTCAAATCTGTGCACTGTTGCTCGGAGTGCATTGGTCGCATCATTGGTGCATTGGTATTATTTAATATGCGTTAACTATTCTTTAATTACAGCTGGATTATTCATTTGTAAGTGCAGTGTATTTCAAAAAAGAAACTGATTTCTGCTTACCAAAACCAGTAGTCGGATCCAAGCTGAGCATGTTGGGAAACTTTGGCTGCGGCTAGGAACTGGTAAAGACGTGGCACTTGTAGCCTAGACACTGGCACTGCACTGACGTTGCCCCGGACAGTGCAGGTGTAGGGGGCCTTGCTCGTTCTTCTCGTGTGGCCACCTTTTAATGACCCATTGTGACTTGCAGGATGTCTCCAAAGAGCTGTGCCGTTGTAGGGACCAGGGGGCCACACGCCTGGATCTCAGCAAATCTAGTGTGAGTGCAGAAAACTACCGTCTTTCTTGGTTGCATTTGTGTGAGTCGTTTATAGTAATGTGTGCTCCTGAAGGGACCCGTGTGAAATGTTCTTTGGGTTGTATTAGGCATGTGTATATATATATATATATATAAATACAGTTGAACCCAGATATATCGAACTCAAAGGGGATCGCGAAATAGTTCAATATACAGAAATCTGCTTGAGACGCCGCGTGCGATCGTGAAAAACGATATCATATTTGTCGCGTAATCAACCCACTCGCATAATGAACCCACTCCCCACTTTTGGCCTCGAGAATTTTTAAAAAAAAAGAAGAAAAAAGCATTCGGTGGCGCATCTCTCTGTTCCTCGCATCCACAGCTCATTTATTGGCAGCGTGCCAAGATGCTGCACAGCGATAACGTCACTACGTGTTTATCTTTTGACTATACTTTTCATAGATCCTGCTGTGGCAGGGAGCGAACTTGGCAAGGTGCCTGTGATGGCTTGATTGCACAAGCCTGGCTCGATTTATTGCGCAGCACTTGGGGCGGGCGTAGTGCACTGCCTCAAAATCATTGGCAAGCATGATAGCTCTAAATACCGTTTGAAGCGAAAAGTGCTAAAAGCTGGTGTCATAATCACAGCTGACCGCGTGCTTTCGCTGATTCATAGATGCAAGAATTAATGACTCTCGCAAAAGAAAAAACAAAAATACAATCTGCCGCTTTTTAACGTCCGCAGCCGCCATAGCTTACGCTGCACCTCACGTTCAGCATGACAAGGACAACTCGCAAAAGAAAAAAAGAATTGCTACTTCTTAACGTTCGCAGCCGCCATAGCATACGCTACGTCGCACATTCAGCACGATGGCAAGAATGAACGACTCGCAAAAACAAAAAATTTTTAAAATCTGCCGCCGTGTGCAGCAGCTGTTGCTTACACATCTTCAGCACGACGACGCGAGACGCGTATCGCACGTCAGCCGCTGCGTGCCGAACGTTCACAACACATTGGAGAAGCGTCTGCCACAGGCTGAGCTGGCTTGTCCGCGCATGCGCAGTGGGTGCTGCTGTGAACGAAGACCGGAAAGGAGAGAGGAGGGGGAGAGATAAAGCTAGGCAGAAGAGTGGGTACACCCTTTGCTTCGCTCAATCGTGTTTTTCCCCTCTCCCAAACACCACGGCTGCATTGATTCCCTCTTGTTCCTTCACGCACATGGTATGCAAACGTCACGTGCTGGCGCGCGGGAAACGATCACCGCAGAAGCACGCGCCACCGTCGCCGAACTGTGCCCTCTCATTCCTTCCGCGCGTGGCTTGAAAACGTCATGCGACAAACGGCCGAGGGTGATGCGATCGTCTTTGGGGAAGGCACACCGTGTAATGCATGGTGCGGAGTTCGATATATCGAACAACCGATGAAATTGAGTTTGATATACGACGCAGCTTTCGTATACTTTTACATGGGGTTTTTAAGGCGATATTCCGTGAGTTTGACACAACCAAAATTCAAATGATCTGGATTCGATATATCCAGGTTCGACTGTATATATATATATATTGTTTCCTTTCCATTTCTTCTGGGGCTTGCTCGTGTCTTCTTCGCATATGATAGAGGTTCTATGAAATATTTGCAGAACTTCCCCTTGACCCTAGTCCTCCGTGGGTGGCATGATCCGATAAAAGTAAATTGAAGATGTTGAGCAAGGTGATGGCTATCTCTCTGCTGCTGTCCATTGCAAGTTTACGAGGAGTGTTTACAGGCTTGGATTGGGAAGAACTGGGATCAAAAAGTTCAGAACACCTTGATAAACTTCAGTTTTCTAATGAGATTGCCTTGCACAATGTCTCAGGGAGAGGAACTGCAGTTCTGTTTTCTGTTTGAGGACCCAGTCACATAGAATGGAGCACTGGGCTGAGAACTAGTTAGAAGGCGGAAGAAAACTGGAACGATGTTGACCATTCTGGAAAGGAAACGCGTTTATGATAGGCGGTGAGGTGACGGAAGCGGCGAGGAAGTGTTTCTATCTCCTACTGGTAAGGACCATAGATCTGCCATACAAGTATGAAATAACTAGGATGCCAAGTGTTGGCTGTGATGCATGTGACAGTCACTCTCGGAATGTGCGCAGCAGCTTACCTTGGGAACTGTGTGTTTCAGATCACGGTGCTGCCATCGTCGGTGCGGGAGCTGAGCCACCTGCTCGAGTTCTACCTGTACGGCAACAAGCTGGCGACTCTACCCGACGAGCTGGGCAGCCTGGTCAACCTACAGACGCTTGCCCTGTCCGAGAACTCGCTCACCACCCTGCCGGACACCCTGGTCAACCTGCGGCAGCTGCGTGTCCTCGACATCCGCCACAACAAGCTCAACGAGGTGGGCAGGGTGTCCGCTGTACTTGCCCCACTGCTGTCCATACTCTGCAGAGGTTTTCTTAGTGCGGCCTAGCTAACGAAAAGCGATTAAGCATTTCATCACTTTTATTCAGGAACCTGCAGGCCCAAGTCAGCTTGGGCGGCCAGAGTGTCCAAGGCCGCTGTGGTTGTCTTTCTGAAGAACTTTGCCGCTTTCTTGAAAGGGCTCTGAGGTCATCCCGACAGCCATATTTTAAGGCGAAAGCCTTTAATAGCTCTTACTTGCAGCCACGATTGTGTCTGTCTGTCCATAATGCTTTTGTTAAGTGGGAGGTAATAAAGAGGAGAAAAACAATGGTAGCATCATATAGAGGAGGAAAAATTAGCCTCTGAACCAAGTTTGATGATTGTAGAGTAATTAATTAATAATAGGCAAAACTTTGTCAAAATAGCATGGACGTCGATATAGCCACGGGATTGGTGTAACGTCACATCCACGTGAAGTCCTCTCCGGCTATGTCTAATAGCCGGAACTGATGTCACGATGACGTCACATACGACCATGACGTCACGACTGGTCATCACGCCACCAGATGATTCACACATATACGAAGCTGACCCCGCCGGGCGTCCGATCCAGGTGCCTTTTATTTGGCGCTTCCTCGAACACCGCACCACACAGCATACAGAAGCAGATGCAGTACAGCAGACATCAGCAGAGTTTGAAATTGGTTTACTACAGAAAAGAAAAAGGTGTGGTACCTTTCACAATTCTTTGTGGACACCTTAACCGTGCCTAACAAAAAGGAGGAAGATGGGAGTGAAAACAGAAAGAGGTGCTATAGTGGAGGGCTTCGGACCACCGCGTGATAGAGGCTTTTGCCTCACCGTAGTTTAGTGGTCCAAAGTGCCCCCTAGAATTTTTTTAATGTTTCTAGTCTAGACTTTTGTCTTCTTGTCTTTTTAGCCATCAAGTGTATTTATTTTGGGTAACACCTACTGTAGCTGCCGAATTCATACGCGAACCACAGCATGAACTTTTGCTCCAAGTGGCACTCAAAGCTTGTTCAAATTTTGGGAGCTGATCGTGAGGAGTACCAAAGGCAACATCTGTGCTACCTCAAGATTTTCCAAGAAGTCCTCAAGTTTTTCTTTCACTCAAGGAGTGGCTGCGTGTAATATCTGAATTACCATCAAATATTTCATACGGAAAGCATTAGAAAATTTCAAACAATGGAAGCCTGCTCTGTATTATGGCTGCACCTGGCCATAGGGACACTACCGTATTTACTCGAATCTAGGCCGGCCTCGATTCTAGGCCAACCCCCTAAATTCAGACGGTCAGAAAAAAAAAAAAAAGTTTACTCGAATGTAAGCCGAATGAAAAAAGGCATTGACTTGAACTAGAACATGCATTTTATTGTGCTTGCGACGCTCATTGTAGCACGTCCAATGCTCACTCGCTGTCTTCGTCGCCGTCGCTGTCCTCTTGTCGCTGGTTTCCTCCCACAGCGCACTGTCTTCGCTTCCGTCCAGCGCGTTGGAAATACTGCACTTTCGGAAGGCCCGCACAATCAGTTCGGCCGGAATCTCCTCCCACGCCGCGGCGACCCAGTTCACCACTTGGCTAAGCGAAGCACGCTTGATGCGCCCGGTCGGTGTGAGCTGGTGATCTTGCATTGTCAGCCAGTCGTTGTAGTTCTTCCGCAGCCTATCCTTAAATGGCTTGTTGATGGCTACGTCGAGCGGCTGTAGCTGGCTCGTCATACCTCCGGGGATTATCGCAATGTCCGTACCGCCATCCGAAAGCACGGACTTTACAGCATCTGTCAAGTGGCCGCGGTAGGAGTCGAGAACCAGGAGCGACTTCTTGAACAACAGGGCCCCGGGACGGCGTTGCCAAACGGTCTTCACCCAGTCTTCGACAAGGGCACCACTCATCCATCCATTCTCACGGACGCGCACAAAGACGTTTTTAGGGAAAACTTCTCCAGCTGGAAGCGTCTTCCGCTTAAATATGATCTAGGGCGGCAGTTTTCGCCCATCGTCCATGCAACATAACATCACGGTAAAATGTTGCTTCTCGTACTCAGCAGTTCTGACTTTTACCTGTTTTGCGCCCTTTTCATTCACTGTGAACGCTACAGGCATGTCAAAACAGACTGGGGTCTGGTCGGCGTTACCGATTTGGCCCAGTCTGTAGTCCTCCTCCAACCGCTTCTTGATAACAAAGCGTTGGAATGCGACCAGCTTCTCCTCAAAGTCAGGGGGTAGGTTTTGGCACACAGAAGTCCTCCGTCGCAAGCTGAACCCGAAACGCTTCATGAAGCGAGTGACACAGCCCCTGCTGGCCTTAAATTGGGTCCGTCCAATGCCTCTAACGTTTGCGATCTCCCTCGCCTTCGCCTGTATAATCTTCATCGTCACGGGCATTGCACTTTCCCTTTGCTTCCTGATAAAATCAGCGACATCCTTCTCCACCTCGTGGTGTCGTCCGCTCTTGGGTCCAGTGAAGGCCATTCGCTTTGCAGCGCAGTCGAAAAGCTCATTCCGCTGCTTGCGCCATCGGCGCACGTTTTTTTCATCCACGCCGAAGTCGTGCTGAGGTTGTAGGTTTGACGTCTTCTCCGCCTCTAAAACTACTTTCCGCTTAAAAGCCGCAGTGTAATGGCATCGCTTGGTGGGAGCCATCGCGCCGCGAACACGACTGCTTTTTCGAGGGCACGCAGAGACGCACACAAGGAAACGCGAAACGACGAGACCTTGGTGCAACGTTCACAAAAGCAAAATGGAGCCTGCAAACCTGCAAGCTTCAAGCAGTAGCCGCGAGATGGCGCTACATGTCTAGCGGTTGCGGGCAAACCGCATCCTCGAATCTAAGCCGACCCCCGACTTTCGTAACCAATTAAAAAAAAAAAGTACCGGCCTAGATTCGAGTAAATACGGTACGTCACCAGCCGTAAAAATTTCCAGATGCAGAAACGTTCCTGTCCGTTTTCTACTGCTGCTTCGCTTGTGTAGATCAGAAAGCGTGTTTTACTGGGACGTAAGCATCAGGTTTCTTTGTGAAGATTACATGTAACGTGTAGTGTGTGTGACAAAATGTGCACATATTAGCCACATGGCAGCGAGCAGGGCCAACTTTACTGAATGGGCGCCTCGTTTTCCCCGTCCCTTCTGCTTTCCAGATTCCCGAAGTTGTGTACAAGCTGACATCGCTGACGACCCTGTTCCTGCGCTTCAACAGGATACGAGAAGTCAGCGAGAACATAGCCAATTTAACGGTGAGGGCTGAGAACGGACCTCGTTCTCTTCCCTTCTCCTTGATGTGAGCAAAGCACTGTTAGCAGTGTGTTCTACTATCAGTGGCTGTTGTTTGGTTCAGACTATTGTTCTTTTGGTTACCACGGAGCATCCTCAACAAGCTGTACGATTGTTTTGCAAAAGACTTTTGTATCCCTGATCCGGATACGTGGGATAAGTGTATCTCTTTGGTTGGCAGTCATTGTTCTTTCTCCACACTTGCTTCACTTACAATGGGTGGAGAAATTTATCTTTCTTTTTTAATTCCTCTCAATTTTTTTTTTTTTTCACAAATTAGTCCAGTTCTAATTTTGGCACACTATTTTCGCAGCATTACACTTCCTTGGCTTAGCCGTAGTTAATAGCTATAAATACTTTACTTCATCTTTGGGCGTGAATTCTACTTTTTTTTACCTCTGTAAGTTTGTGCTCGCTGTTTGAAGGGGTTTTCAGAATAGGTGCAGTGGAATGAAAGCTGTGTTTTTTCCAGCCTATGATAGCATACCTTTGCTACTGCACTTATTCCCTTCATGCAACTGCGGCAAGCACTGCAACACGCCTTGCGATTTTATTTTATGAGTTCTTCTTCATGAGCATTTTTGCATGTTGTTTTGGCCCCTTTAGAATCTGACGATGCTGAGCCTGCGGGAGAACAAGATCCGGGAGCTTCCGGCGGGCATTGGCAAGCTGACCCAGCTGGTCACCTTTGACGCCTCCAACAACCACCTCAAGCACTTGCCTGCGGGTGGGCCCCCTTCTCTCTCTCTTTGTCCTTCCCTCTTCTTTTTGGGGAACCTGAAATTGCTTATCAAAGCTGGGCCTTCCCCTTTCTGTCTCTTGCAGAGATTGGGAACTGCGTGCAGCTGTCGACGCTCGATGTCCAGCACAATGAGCTTGTGGATCTGCCCGACACGATAGGGAACCTCATGGTGCTGTCCCGGTTCGGCATCAGGTACGCTTCCTCCTCCTCAATCGTGCGCCTCTTTCCCTCCCTAGTCTTTGTGTTCTCAGCAGATGACGTTTGCGAGGCAGGCTTTTAAACAATTTCTAAAACTTGCTTCTTGAGTACAGGATTTTGTAGCATTGCTTTAAGTAATAAATGAAAAGGCTAAACATTTAAAATGTTTCATTATATAAAATTATGTAAAGATTGTAAATTAGCAAACAAATCACATTGACAGGAGAGATGAAACAAAAATAAGCAGTGAATAAATTTATTGTCCTGCTTGCTGTATTTAATTAATTATTGTGCTTACCTCTTTCATATCATAGTCATTCCAGCCCTGTTGTGTCGTCATTTCTGCACCTCCCCTTCTTGTGTGACTGCAGGTATAATCAGCTGACAGCCGTGCCAAAGTCCCTGAGCAATTGTGTCCTCATCACGGACTTCAACGTCGAGAGCAACTTGGTGTCCCAACTACCCGTCAGTCTCTCTCTCTGAGTCGTTCTTTTTTCTTGATCATCTGTCTTCTTTACACCTACTAATGCAGTTATGCTTTGTTTTCTTATTTATTCACTCACATTACTGTGACGTATTAAGCTCGTATCACCACGCCACGGAGGCGCTATAGTTAGAACGCTCGGCTGCCGTGTTTCTCGGCCATGGCGGCCACTTATAAATGGAGGTGGTCGAAATTTCCGGAGCCCTCCACTGCGGCATCTCTCATAGCCTGAATTGCTTTTGGACGTTAAGATGCATAAGCCAAGCCATTCTGCTCGTATCAGTGCTGTGGACACTAATGCAATTTTGTGATAACTAAAGTGCAATTTGTAGAGCATGTAAATTTAAACTATGAGCCTCGTCACGCAGCAGAGGAACAGTTGTCAGGATAGACTACTTTCAGCTAGCAGGCTTATATTTGTTTATTCATGTTGCATCACTGGCTCCAGGCATTGGATTACTTAAATAGGAGTACGACAGGAGCATAGTGACACTATTGTACAATTTTTATTGGCAGTTACGATTCAGTCGTTATTGAGCCATTCCAGGCATTGGATTACTTAAATAGGAGTATGACAGGAGGGTAGTAACACTATTGTACAATTTTTATTGGCAGTTACGATTCAGTCGTTATTGAGCCATTAGTAGTTACTAAAAATGATCACCATTTCGGCTACAAAACTAGGTGGATAACAGACATCTGCAGTGTATTCCGATGGACCATTTCAGTGAATGGCAGCTTGCAGCAAAACAAAGGAATTAACTACAGCCGTCCTACCACCAAGGCATTGAGCGCTTAGAGCGTTGATTAACTGGTGTGAGGTGTGGTAAGGTTGTTCTAGGGACAGAACTGGCCGAGTGGTACCTTAGCCTGTCCTACAAAATGTGGTAGGCGCATTAGGGAAATTAATATCATGATTTCAATGCAGAAAGAGAGAGTGGTGATTTAATGCTCGTTACTTCTAACCTATGATTGTAGTCTCCGGAGATAACACATGCAGCAGAATTTAAAACCAATTCCAGGTATTTGAATGAGTAAGCCTGGTGAGGTCATCAAATGAGGGCTGTATACTCGTTCTGTGGGCGAACAGTTATTTGACAGGCAAGCTTACGGGCAGTTGCAGGAGTATTGTGACGTTTATGTTTCAGGCGTCATAATGTGCGCGATGAACACCTGGGTATTTGCATGAACGTACCTGGAAGACTAAGCTGTTATTAGAGGAGTAATTGGTAGTGTAAGTAAAAGAAGAGTTTTGTTCTTTCCAGCTGAATATCGTCGATTTGCATTTCTCAGTATTTAGTGACATTTTGTCATGATAAGCCCCAAGAAGCTACGCAGTCATGGGCATATTGATCTGAAGATGAACGGATTTATGGTAAATGATGCAGTCTTCCGACAACAAACAAATGGTAGTTGTTACTCGATGGAAAGTCATTAAAGTAGGACAAGGACAGGTCCATGATGCTGTGACTGTTAATGGCAGTGAACAGCTTGCGAAATGTAAAAAAATATGCCTTGTCCACAAAGTCGATAATGAGTCTAGGCTGATTGAAGTCATTTTAGCGATTAAATGTGAATGGATTGTTCGGTCAGATATGTTTGAGGTGTCCAAGAATATGCAATCTATTTGAGGTTACCCCGTCAAGCCCATGTTGAGGCTTTTTGTCTGCGGCTGTTCAACACCACTGATGTTGAAAATAAACTGGCTGATTGATTGGAAGGTTATCGTCCACAGTGTATAGCAGCTCATTTATAAATTCTGTAGTAGTTGAGTCTAGCAAGAGAAACTTTTACAAAACCCACGCGTCCTTGTCCTACCATGCTTGGCTTATTCTTGGTTGGAACAGACTCTAGAAACATGCCCGTGTGTTGATCTGATTTCTCTTTTGGACAAAGGGTCCTCTTTATACTAATATAAAAAAACACTTTCTCAAAGACTTGCCTTCGGTTACGTCAGGTGTGTACTGCTTGCGCTACAGTGCTGTTGTCATCTTCATATGATCCGCTGTCTCAACTTGAGGCAAATTTCATTCATTTATAAAGCTTTTTCTCTTAATCACTTTGCAGGAAGGACTTTTAGCGAGCTTCACCAACCTGCACACCCTCACTCTTTCGCGGAACAACTTCACCTCGTATCCCTCTGGGGGTCCAGCCCAGTTCACCACAGTCACCGTGAGTGCCATGTTCCGGTTTCTTTTTGTGGTCACTATCGGCAAGAAATGATATCATCTCGTAGTAGGGTCACACCACTCATTGTCATCGTCGGTATTATTACAGGGACAGAACACTGGAATTTAGGCACAAAATTTTTTCGCCGCAGCCAAAAGATCGTTGTCTAAAATGTTCACTTCCATAGTGGTTTTGGTATAAATGCTGTTGAAAATTTTTACCGAGTTTTCTATCAGTGCATGCGCCTGTTTTTATGTAGTTCGATGCTGGAAGCAACAAGCAGCGACCGCGATGACGATCGATGGTCGTCAAAAAAGACCCCGAAAATAAATTAAATTTCACTCGCTGGACAGTAATTAGACGTTTTTTAGCATAGTGTCCTTTTCAGTTTTCACACTCAAGGCTGTTACGGCACAATAACGAATATACCTCTTCAACAAAAGTTTTGGTGGGCACTATCATCGTTTCTTCCACGGAATGCAAAACTGAAAGCATGTATCTCATGATGCGAAGGGAGGGGTGGTTTTTATTTAACCCTTTCACTGCCGGGTTTTTTTCTCGTCGCTGCACTCCCCCTGCCGGTTTTTATTTTGTTTTTTTTTTTTTCATGTTAGTTTCGTGAAAATTTTATGTTAGTAACGCACTGCAATGCTCTGCAGGACATGTAAACACTTTTATTCAAAATAACATTATAGATATTGCACTGAATACAAAAAAGGACAACTAATTAACAAAACAATTATTTCCTAATTAGGATATTAAGGTGTTTAGAAAACTTTTTTGGTGTGGTACTCTTCAAAACAAGGCACCACACAGGCACCGCTATCATCGGAGTCCGAATTCATAAGCAATTCCTGAATTTCTTCGTCTGTCAAACCGCGGACGCACGCGAAACGCTGCTTCACCATGGCTGCTTTGCCGAGGCCAAGACCAAGAGACGCATCTAAACAAATGTGCCCCATCTGTTGCTTAAAATTTATACATGTTATACGAATTTATGTGTCTTCTCCATAGATAGCGCGAGATGCTTGCATCGTTTTTTTTTTTACACGAGTATAATCGGGAGCGGCAGGGAGCGAGTTAAAAAGTCAAAACGAGTATACTCGAGAGAAGCAGGGAGTGTGCATGTGTGGACACACGAGTTATCTCGGGAGTGGCAGTGAAAGGGTTAAGGATGCACTGGAAAGAGCGCAAAATATAATGAAAAATGACAAGCACTTCTAGAAAAAAAAAAAACAGTGCACACTCACGAAAATCAGCTATATTTTGCTGACATGTAGTCACGCGGGGTACTACAGTGAACGTAATAGGGTTTCTCCACTAGATAGCACCTCAGTTGTTTTTATGCGATTTTCAGTGTCAAACTAAAGTTGCAAAAGCCTCTCTTCTTTGATAATAAGTGTTCGACCTGTCCTATATGAGGCAAGGTCTTTTCATTTTCACCATAATGTCATCAGTGTTTTCTCCCTTTAACAGACAGTGCAACACCGAATATGTTCTGTTGTTGCGTTCTTCCTTCTGTATTCTCTGTTAAGCATACAGCTGGTCATAAAACCTTCTTCAATTTTGTTTGACCTTTTGTATTGGACACGCTTTCCTGTCACACTTCTGAGCCATATAGACACCCGTGCCTTACTTCCAGCACCTTTGAAGAGGTGCTCCTGCCCCCCCCCCCCCCCCCCCCTTTTTTTTAACAAGTTCTGCGCACAAATTATGTTTTGCACTTTGCTCTGCGTAACCCTTTTTAAGATGTTGTGTACGACACTGTTCTCATTCAAAAGTGCCAGAGTGGAGAAAGTTGTTGCATGCCCTAGCATGTCCCTCTCAAGAGCCGAGGCCAATTACTGGACGACCAAGATGTCGACTGTGCCCGTTTTCACAGCCATGTAACAGTGGCCTAAGAGGGGCAAATTTTGTGGTGACAGCCGTTAAGGACGTACTTCCCAGTCCTGCTGTGTCGTTGCAGCAATGACAAATGATGTGCAAAGGGTACTACTGGCGCCCTCTGTGCTCAACAGCATGTACTACAACTTGCGCAGCTCACATTTGTGCAAGGATGGTACAGCACTCCACTGCACAGCTACTAAGGGCACAATCGCTACTGTGAACAGCTTTTTCCCACAGCTGGCATTAAATAGGCATGATAGCCAGTGGCTAACTTTTTTTGTGACTGTTAGCTAATAAATGCAGCAAATGTCTCTCGAAACCATTTTCTTGGAAATGTGTGCTTTGACATTATTATATGGACTAATTTTGTAATTGTATGTTTCCTTTAACTTCCCCTTTCCCTCACTCAGGCAGAAGCGTGTCACAATTTTGGACCTGCTGCGGAGATTTTATTAGTTTATGTATTTGGAGTTGAATTTGCTCAGTGCCAGCAGTGATTGCAGTAAGTCGACGTTGATGTACTGTAACCTAGTGTCTTGCCTTGCAGTCCATCAACATGGAACACAACCAAATAAACAAGATCCCCTTTGGGATCTTCTCGCGTGCCAAGCACCTATCCAAGCTCAACATGAAGGAGAACCAGCTCACGTCCCTACCCCTGGGTGAGTTCCCCCTCCCTCCCTCCCTCCCTGATAATAGTATCACTTCCGTGTACATTGATGCGTTAAAGATCCCCAGGTGGTCGAAATTACTCCGCAGCCCTCCGCTACCCTTCCTCTTTCTCCCTTTTCCTATGGTGCAGTTTAGGTGTCCACAGAAACAAATGTGACAGATACTGTACCTTTCCCTTCCAGTGAACCAGTTTTTATTATTATTATTATTATTATTATTATTATTATTATTATTATTATTACCTCACACGTGTTGCACCCTGTTCCTTGTTGCAATGAAAATTTAACAATTGTAGTGGATGTGAAAGAAAAATTGTTCAGATGGTTTTCACGCACATTGTGAACATCTTTCTGTATACATAGTTGATTATTGTTAAACATCACTAATTTGAGATATGCTTGTTCAAAATTCCATCCAGATTCAAGCATTTTGGTCGCCTCATTGTTGGCAATGCAAATTTTGCTAAATCAAGCAGCCAATGTGTCGCTGACTGCGTATAACTATTCAGCTTTGGTTGATGCTTTCTAGACTCTTCGTGCAAGTGAATATCCTCCTTGTTCGGCACTACTGCACTTCTTAGTTTACTTCAACTATCTATCTGTAGAGAAATCTTGTGGGTCGAGGGTCGTCCTGTTAAAGCCTCACATTTTATAGTGGATTCATGGCATTCGCACCAGAAAATTATGGTGGAGGTGATTGAGTTTTCCTTTCTCTTTCCTGCAGACCTGGGCACGTGGACCACCATGGTGGAGCTGAACCTGGGCACCAACCAGCTGAGCAAGATCCCCGATGATATCCAGTACCTGGTGTGTCTGGAGGTGCTGACGCTGAGCAACAACCTGCTGCGCCGCCTGCCACAAACCATCGGCAACCTTGCTGCCCTGCGCGTGCTCGACCTCGAGGAGAACCGCCTCGATAGCCTGCCCAATGAGATAGGTACAGGGCATCAATGTGTTTCATTTATCAGAACTCTGTGCGCAGTCCTACAATAAGGTCCAGGCTTCTAGTCCTGCTTATCCCTTTTTTTTTTTTTTTTTTTTTTTTTTTTTTTTTTTTTTTTTTTTTTCCAGTTAGCAGTTGTATGTGCTTAAGCACAATAGCAGGGGTTCGCTGCCAAATCGCTACAGAAATGGTCGCCTTCTTACAACATGAGCCCTTACACGGAGTTAGTTTGTTATATGGGATTTGTCAGAATTTAGTACTTCAGCATCACTCTGAATTGGAATTTTTGGCATGTCACTGGCCTCCTCTTAGAGTTGCAAGCTTTCGGTCACTACCATGTCGTTCCCCCAATTTCGTTGCAGGGCATTTGCGCCAGCTGCAGAAACTGGTGGTACAGAGCAACCAGTTGACCAACCTGCCGCGCGCCATCGGCCACCTGAGCAACCTCACCTACCTGAGTGTGGGCGAGAACAACCTCAACCAGATCCCCGAGGAAATCGGTCAGTGACCTTTCTTTCTACTGCCCCAAATTTAGCAGCAAAGGGAGTGCGCCCACTGTTGTGTGCACTGTAGGCAAATAATTTGTGCATGTTTGTCATAATTGTTGCATCCAGAATGTCATTCATAAGTGTTCAAATTTATCAGATTTGTGCTATCTGTTGTACAAGTTTACGAACCACTGCGCCAATCGTTCTAACAGTTTTGAGGATTGTAAAGTTTTTCTACAAATGGCGCATGCTTGCAAGTTAGTCGTGCATAATATACCAAGTGTTTCAGGGAAGCCCATCGCTAGTCTTTAAATATAGGACCAGCAGATTTCGGTGTACAGCAGTGGCTGAAATTTGTGATACATCGCACCTGATGTGGCAATTCCTCCAATTTTATTTGCTTGGCATATGGCCACATGACTGCGCTGTTCGCATGCGGTGGTCCAATTGTACTACCGCCACTGTAGAAGGCTATGACCCGAGTATTTTGCTGTGGGAATCGTAGTTGCTCTTCATTCATGTTTTTTCCATGCCCTGCTGTAGTGGCTCATTGGTTAGGCCGCTCAACTGCTGATGCTAAAAATGTAGGTGAGGTCTCAGTCATGACAGCCATGTTTCGATGGGGGCTGACGTGAGGCAGCTGTGTACAGTGTGATTTTCAGTTTACATTAGGGGACACTGAGAGGGAATGCAGCAGGTTAAGCTAGATGGATGCAGTTGATTCGGTATATATTGAACTCTTATACCGAACTTACCTGACTTTAACGTGTACCTTCTAGCCTGTCATCTCCGCCGTCTGTTTTGAGCTGGTTTAATTGTGGGACTTGGCATTTTTAGCTACATTCACCTTGTTGCTTTCCTCATATTAACACGAAAGCGTTACTTCGCTATGTTCACAGATTGTCCGCAGACCGTGTCCGCAGCAGTTGCGAGTAATTGAGAAGTAGTAGAGGTTAATGAGTAATGTCAATCGATAGAGGCCGATGTAATGTTGCTGAAAAAAAATAATTAGGTCAATAAGTTAATTACATAATTAATTAGAATAACTGGTTCACAGGAAAGGAAAGGCGCAGTATCTGCTACACTTGTTCCGTGGACACCTGAACCGCGCCGTAAGGGAAGGGAGGAAGGTGGGAGTGAAACTAGAAAAAGAGAAACGGGGATGTCAAGGATTTGACGTAACGCAACCGAAAGTAGAGCCGAAAAAAGGGCATAGGAAGGGATTGATGTGCAATTTGAAAATACCAAAGGCTAAAAGGGGTAAACAAGAAGTGAATTAATGTGAGGTAGAGGATGTAACATCACGCAGCCGGAAGTAGAGCAGAAAAAGGGCATAGGAAGGGATTGGCGCACAATTTGAAAGTACCAAGGACTAAAATGGGCGAACAGGAAGTGAATTAAGCTACTAGAAGCAACCAGAAGCAACCAACAGCAGCATCCGTGCTTTCGCATTACTCCAATGTAGATTCTGCAGTGCTCTTTAATTTATTTCAACGGTAGTTGCCCATTGAGACCATGAAATGGCATTTGTCGCAAAGTCATGTAATTGCATCAGCCATGCACGAATTCTGGCTTACAAAAGCTTTGTTTTCGTTAAAAATGGCGTATTACTATTGTGTGTCACTAACCTACCAGTCTAGCCTGACTTAGTATTCCCCTTCATGATGAACCCCCAATGTTCGCAATTTCCAGAGCCCTCCACTGTGGTGTCATAGCCTCGTGGCCTGTATCACTTTGGGACTTTAAACCCTGTGGGCTATAAACCATGGGGCATATCTTTTTCATTGTCTATATCTTTTGGACCCTGTCCAGGTGTTACAGTACACTGTCAGCTTTCCCTCGTCATGCATATTTCAGCTACAAGCTGAACGCTTCCAAGGCCATCGAAGGCCGAACTTATGGATAGGCCGGAGCTGTTTGTGCATCACTTGCTGGCATTCAGAGTGTTGCGGTCGCATGGAATTGTCGGACTGTGCATAAGACCGTCAACTGTGAACTCCAGTAGTAGCTCATTTGGCTGAGTTGCGAAGCTTCCGAAGTGCTTGGAAAATGTGCGAGGTTTCCAAATATTTTCTGAATGTTACTGTATTTGCTTCAAAGCCCGACTTTAATTGTGCATCATTTCTTTCGATGATCAGAGAGTTTGAATATTCACTCAGCCCTAATGGCGATCAGTTGCAATCCTATGCTCACGGCAGCAGTTTACTTTAGCAAGGCAAGGTTCAGGTTACGTCTTAGTTCTTCTAAATACGTGCACAGTGGTGCGGTGGCATGATTTGTGTGAATTTTGAAACCGCCGGCTGATGAATTTTGTTCATCGGGGGCAAAATATGTTGCCAGTCAACGTTTTCTCGTTCTGCAGCATGTTTAGCATAGTATACCTCACGTGTAGCCTGCAAGGAATCATAGCTTAGATGGCAGCATCTGAAACGAACAGATGTTAAGAAGCATGTTTTTCTTTTTCAGCACAGCTGCTCATATTGTGCAGCAAGTTTCTTCGCAGCTTTTTTTTGTCTATTTTGACCCCTGCCTGATTTCGATGGACTGTAGGTTTTTGGTGTGGCATCTTGGTCACAGTTTATGCATGTGCGTGCCAAGTGCTTTGTAAAAAAAAAAATGAAAAACGTGCATTTTGGGAAAAGAAAATCTCAGATTGCCATTGCGCGTAGCATACGCTCAAAAATGCAGCAAAGGTTCAACTAGCTAGCCTTCCATCAAATTTTCGTCGAGTCCACTGGCTTTCCACGATGTGCAGGCGAGAAAAAAAATTTGTGGAAGAAAAAAAAATGTACAAATGTTGTGCTGAAATTTTATGCGCCCAAATTTGAAACCATAACAAAAGTGGAACAAGTGGTTAATCAAAATCATTTAAAAATGGGAGAATCGGTGTTGAAACCCACATCCGCCTTGTGTTAAGTGCATTCCAGGTTTTAATGGTGTGGGCATCCCCTGTGAGAGGATTACTGAGCAGAGGTCAAAGTAGGAACGTGTGGAAAGGGTGAAGTTGCTTTGAAGATGAAGAAAGAGGGAGAAGCCAGAAGAGGTGAAAGCGCGGTACCTGTGGCTGCTTCACTGATGAATCACCGAGGTCATCCTCGTACGTTTGTGTGCAGGCACCCTGGAGAACCTGGAGTCGCTGTACATCAACGACAACCCCAACCTGCACGGGCTGCCCTTTGAGCTGGCCCTGTGCACCAACCTGCAGATCATGAGCATCGAGAACTGCCCCCTTTCCCAGATACCCGCCGAGATCGTCAATGGGGGGCCCTCCCTGGTCATACAGGTACTGTGATGGCTGGCCACAGAAGTGATGAGAGCTACCGTAAAAACCGGACTATAGGTCTGACCGGAATATAGGTTGGACCGGAATATAGGTCGACCCCCTGACTGACCAATTCTAAAAATGAAAAAAATCTTTTTCAATGGCAAAAGTACCGAAAGACAAAGACAACCTTGAAACAAATGTGACTCAACCGGTTGCACAGTGGTGACAGTATTTATTTTCACTTAAGTGCTGCTCGTGTGTACACCCGGAAAATTTTTCAACAGTATCGCGCGACCATTGACACGCGCGTTTGTCAGCACCTTATCATCATGGCACGGAGCAGCGAAAGAAGCGAGAGTAAGCGCAAGTGTACACATGCGCATACCTCGTTTGTTTTGCCACTTAGCACCGTTAATAAGGCGCTGACAAGCACGCGGGTCGATAGGCACGCGATACTGTTGAAAAATTGGTCAGGTGTACGCTACACAGAAAAAACACGAAATGCGCAAGCGTTGGTCTACTCAGAGTCATCAGAGTCGTCCAAACTCGAGTCAAATGATGAGTGCTTGTCACTGCCCACGTCCCACAGAGCATCATCCTCTATGCTGTCCAGCGCATTGCTGATGCTGCATTTTTTAAATGCCTTTAGCACCATCTCTTCGGGCAGAGATTTCCACGCCGACGACACCTAACCACAGACGGTCGCAAGCGGTAGACGTCGCAGGCGGCCGGTGGGGGTGGTCGGGTTGTCGCCCAGCATCCATTCATTATAGAGCTCGCGCACTCGTATCTTTAAAAGGCTTGTTTAGCACAACGTCTAGTGGCTGCAGCACAGACGTCAGCCCACCAGATATGACCACAAGATCAGTCTTGCCATCGCACAGGGCCCGTTTTACGTCGGCTGTGAGGTGGCCTCGAAACGAGTCGAGAACGAGCATGTTCGCTTGCTCAAAAAGAGCACCAGGTCGCCGCTTCCATACAAGCCGGATCCACTGCAGCATTAACGCTTCGTTCATAAAGCCCTTTTCGTTGGCCTGGACGATGACATCGCGTGGGAACTCCTCCTTCGGCAATTTTTTTCTCTTAAAAATGATGAGAGGGGGCAGCTTCCTACCCGCTGTGCATGTGAGCATCACAGTGAATCGAGAGTACAGTTGAACCCCTCTATAACGAAAGCCCTCAAGAACGAAATTCTCGCGACAACGAAAAATTCTGGCGCCCCCGGCGAACTCCCATAGTGTTCAATGCATTTGTCCCCTCTCAACAGCGAAGGGTTTTTAAAAAGCAGTCCCGCATTAACGAAAGTTTGAGGTAGTGATCTGCAACATTTTTTCGGCACGTCAGCCAGTCGGGAACATAGAATGGGCGAAACTGCAGCAGCACACTCATCCGACAAGTCGAGCCCATTCATTTCACCTGCCAACAAGCACCGGCGCAGCCATTTTTGTTTACTTTCGGTTGGTTCGGTAATGATGATGATAGCAAAGCATTTTTTTTTTTTGCCCGCTGAAAGCGGCTTTTTGCTAGCCTGTCTGTTGGCCACTACGCATGTATGTGACGTTTCACGCCACGTGACGACACCGCCGGCCAACCGGGGAAGAGCAAGGAACCTCCTTTTTTTTTCTTTTCGCTAGTGCGCCGACCACGCTATCTCGCCGATCTCGCCATCCGCCTTGTGCCGCTCGCGACTTGCCTGTGTACAGTGTTTCTTTTTTTTTTCTTTTTTTTTTTTCTTTTTTTTTTACTGTCGGAAACATGCCGCCTCCTGTAAAGAAGCGCAAGTTTTTGACGCTGCAGGAAAAGGCTGCAATTATCGCCGAAGCTGAAAAAGGCAGGAAGAAGACTGATATTGCGGAGGAGTTCGGTATCCCGTGCAGCTCGCTTTCTACGATTCTGAAATCAAGGAATGGCATCATGGCGGCACTCCAGAACGGCGCGCGCGCTCAGAACAAGACTTTGGCAGCGCCGGTCTACGAAGACGTGGACAAAGCCGTATTTCAGTGGTTCCTGGACAAGAGAGCGAACAAGGTGCCTTTGTCCGGAAGCCTCCTGCAGCAAAAGGCGATTGACTACGCGTGCATTCTGGGGCACGACAACTTTAAGGCGAGTGCCGGATGGCTAAGTCGATTTAAAGTGCGGCACTGCATCGTCGCCAAAGTGTTGTCGGGGGAGTGTGCGAGCGTAGACGCTGAAGCAGCGTCTTCCTGGATGGAGAAAAGTTACGAAGGCATAATGGACGAGTACGAGCCCTCCGAAATTTATAATGCGGACGAAACGGGCTTCTTCTATGAAATGTTGCCTTCAAAAACGCTAGACCTGAAAGGAAAAAAATGCCATGGCGGCAAGCAGGGCAGATCTGTCTGCCTTTTTTTGGACAACTGCAGTGCGCACCACATTGAAGACGTTGCCCTGACGAGCATCCGCTTGATTTTTTTCCCCGCGAACTGCGCATCCGTTATCCAGCCTCTTGATCAGGGGGTTATCAAAAGTGTGAAGTCTGCGTACCGAAGAAGGCTCATACAGCGGATGTTGCTAAACATCGAAATGAAGCGACCGACGGAAATTGACCTCTTCATGGCGCTGGAGATGCTTGCTGGCGCGTGGATTGCTACTTCGGCCACGCTTGTCCAGAACTGCTTCAGGCACGCCGGTTTCGCAGCTGGTCAGCACGCCTTGGCAGAACCGAAAGCTGCAAGCGGTGACGATCTGCAGCCACTAACCGAAGCATGGAACGCGCTTCGCAGTGTAGATACAATGGTGCCAGAGGCTGTTGAGCTGGAGGACTTTTTGTGTGCGGACGCCGACTTGATCGTGCACGAGGAATTCAGCGACGACGCTATTATCGACAGTGTGCGCAAAGGAAATGAGGCCAGTGACGACGAAGATAGCGAAAACCAAGCACAAGGTAAGCAAGTAAGCTCGCGTGATGTGCTTGATGCATTCGATGTGATCTGGACTTTTCTCGGCGACCACGACGACGACGACAAAGCTATGCATAGCTTATCAAGCTGCGAAGCCAGAGTCGTCAAGCTCCTGCACAGCAATGTCAAGCAGAGCAAAATAAGCGACTTTTTTAATTAAATCTTGGTTCTGGAAGGTAATGGGTGTGCTTATTTGTCCATTTTCGCGACAGCGAAATTCTCGCGACAACAAAAAGGTTTTCCTTCCCCGGCGGTTTCGTTATTGCGGGGTTCGACTGTACTCGTTTCCCGTAGTTAGAAGCTTGATCTGCTTCGCCCCTTTCTCGGAGGCAGTTCGGCTTGAGGGCATATCGAACCACACGGGTGTTTCGTCGGCGTTTCTGATCTGTTCCATCATGTATACCCGCGTTAGTGCCGGAGCGCAATCACATAGCGCAGAAACTCGATGAGTTTGTGTTCAAACTCTTCGGGCAGTTTCTGGCACACAGAAGTATGGCGCCGTAGTGCAAAGCCCTTCCTATTCATGAAGCGCCGCACCCAGTATGGCGAGCCCTTGAACTGTGTCCTTGTGAGTCCCGAGGCACGCGCAATCTCTACCGCTTTCACGCGGATGCATTCGGCAGTCACAGGCAGCAACCTTACACGCAGCTCCCGGACGAAATCCGCAACCTTGGCTTCTAGTTCTGGATACGATGCAGTCCACCCACAAAATGATGTTTTCTTCTGGTTGCTGCAAGTAGCAATACGCAGCTTTTGACTCCGCCCGTACCGAACGCTCTTTTCGGATACTCGAAATTCACGCTGTGCCGCCAGGTTACCGTGAAGCTCCGCATACTCAATCACCTTTTTCTTGAATGCGATGGTAAATTGTCATCGGCTTCCGCTCATTTTGAAGCAAAAAAGTCAAAAGCTGGCTTTTAGCAGAATAGCTCTACATTATGGTGGCTAGCTCCAGACAACAGAAACGCAAAATGGCGGTGCCACATCGCGCTGCTGCTGATGGCGATGGTGATGGAGATGGAGATGTGATGGAGGTTTTTGACTTCAGCTGCCCATTGTTGCAAGACCTCCATAGTTTTTCCACCAATGACCGGTATATAAGACGAGGGTTGACTTTTCGCCACAATTAAAAAAAAAAAAAAAATTCGACCTATATTCCGGTTTTTACGGTAGGTCCTGGACTCCTGATCGACAGGGATGTTATAGCTGCCAGCGTTGACCAATTCTTCAACATTACCTAGGAAGTGACTGTTGATATAACTAGGTTATATTGCGAGAGGTAAAAGTTGAGGGTTGTGCAGGCCTATGCACCTGCATCCAATCACGAAGACAATACAGTTGGAAGATTTCACAGAGATGTAGAAATAGTTTTGAGTAAAGCATGAACAGAGTACAGTTTAACCTCAATATGACGACGTCTGTAAAGTCCACAGTTTACTTCGTACAATTGAAATTTTACTGCATTCAAATTTGTCTCCTGGCATGCAGAGGATTCTCGAAAACATTTCACATACATCCACAGGGAAAACCTTTAACTCTAGTGAAAACGGAGTTTATGCGAGCGATGGAGTTGACACGCCTGCATAGTTTTAATTTTGCCATCATTGGTCACCCCCATGTGCATCTTTCTTTTTGTTTGCAGACAGCGTCCTAGTGGAGAGTGAGGTTTTCAGTTAGATGCTTCTAATGTCACTACAGCTCTAAAAGTACTGCAGCTGTTTTAAGACTAAAGTCTCATGGTGAATGTCTCGCATCTACGAGATGTGTCCGCAAGATGGGCTCACGGGTTGTGCCAGCAAGATTCTGCGAGATTGCGCGAGATGTGTCAGCGGTACATCGCTGTAGCTTCTGACGTCGACATAATTTGCCCGATAAGGATGTCACGATAGGTTCTGATGACAAAGTCAGAGAAAAGAAAGTAATGAAATTATAATGAGCACGCAAACATTCAAGATAGAGCAAGAAGAGAAGAGGAAGAAGAAAAAAAGGAAACGAGTTCGCTATTAAGCTCTTAAGCGAAGCTAAGTGCAATCCTGAAAATTCGCCGCCACGTCACCCATTGGTCAGTGGTGATCACATGGTCAGGCGCCGGCATAGGTGGTCCACTCCCTCTAGTGACTGACTCAGCGCGGCACTTATGCAGCAGCAGGCCGGCGGGCTTTGCAAAGTAGTTTTATTGAGTGTCACTTGATGTTCCTAAAACAGGCATGCCATGATACTTATGGTTCACTGAGGATGCCGAAGTGTTGCATTTTTGGCCGCAGCAAGGGTAGAGGATCAAATGCATCGCAGTCACCGTGAAAAGCTTGTCTCCACAAAGGTCATCTGGGAGATAAGTACCGTGAGAACTTATTGCCTGTTGCACGAGCCAGTATTTTCATTTACAGTCAAATCATGATATAACGAATCACGCGGGACTGTAAGAAATTGTTCGCTATTTTGAAATATCTTTGTAATGAAAAATCTGTGGTTATAAGCCAGTGATCAAACCTGCGTATGAAAATGACATACAGTATAATCTCGTTACAACGGATCCGGTTTCAACGGATATTCGGTTATAATGTACCGATTTGCGATGTTTGGTTGGTTTTCCTATCTATTCAATTGACTAAACTTCGCTTACTGCAGACTCGGCTACAGCGGACATTCGGATACAATAGACTAAATTTTGGGCATAATTTCCCTCCTATACAATTTTTACAGCGGACTTCTTTACTCGCAGATATTCCAAATTCAATACCTTCCACCTTCAAACATCGCTTGGGAAACTTTCGGGGGGGAACAGCGCCAGCAGCCTCCATGGCCAGCAGGATCAACACAGCCGGTGGCCATTGTGATGCGGCCGTACTTGGCTTGGATTCGGCCGGATTGAAATTGGACTGGCTTTGACAATTTTTGATCGTGTTTTTGATAAGGAGGGATGATTTGCTATGATGTGTATTAGCTCTATGGCTACGATTACTTAGAACTTATAATTCCAAAATACTTTTAAGAAAAAAAAAATGCCGTTTGATAGCGTCCCCTCGGAATAAAATGTTTTGTGGCGTTTACGGTCAGCGCCATGGTAACGGATGGCTCCCATTGGCTCCAACGTTTGTTCTGAGCGGCCTGTCGTCTTGGCGTTTCCTTTGTCCTGTCAGCCCCTGTGCGTGCGGACGTTACGCTCAGCGCCAACGTTTTTCAGCGCGGCGTGTGCTTAGTTTATTCTGCCAGCCTGTGCGTCGGGACGTTAGCGTGATGGAGCCGATTGCATCAGCCAGTGCCGTGCATCCTAAACCGCCAGAAACGACAAGCGGCCCTGAAGGACAAGCTTGACATCATCGAGCAGGTCGAGAAAGGCAAGAAGCAGGTGGACGTTGCCATGTCTTTCGGCTTATCGAAGCAAACTGTGAACTCTATCATGGGCGCCAAGGAGGCAATCCTGGCAAGAAAGTCTCGGGTGACTTGCAGCCCAAGAGGTTTCGACTTCGCGAGGCTTTATTCCCCGACGTCGAGGAGGCCCTGCTGGTGAGGCTTCGCGACGCCCGTTCGCGAAACATACCCGTGAACGGTCTGCTTCTGCGGAACGTGCAGAGCAACTAGCTGTTGTTCTCAACCGAGAAGACTTCAAGTGCAGTGAAGGTTGGCTCAACCGATTTAAAGTAAGACACGGAATCGCCTTCAAGTGCCTCTCTGGCGAGTTGGCCAGCGTTGACGACACTGTTGTGGCCGATTGGAAAGCCGAGGTCCTCCCAATGCACCTCGAAGGCTACGCACCGCGTGACATTTTCAATGCCGACGAAAGCGGCATATTTTATAAGTTGAGGCCAGGGAAGATGCTCTGTTTTTCCGGAGACGCGTGCCATGGCGGCAAGAAGTCGAAGGAGCGGGTTAGTGTTCTCTTCTGCTGCAACATGGACAGGAGTCAAAAAGAGAAGCTGCTGGTAATAGGCAAGTCTCGAAGACCGCTATGCCTGCAGAATGTGCACCTTCCCGTTGACTGGGATTATAATAAAAGCGCCTGGATGACGCAAAGCATATTCAACAGGTGGCTGCTGGATTTTGACAGCAAAATGCAGAAGCAGAAGAGGAATGTGCTGCTCTTCCTCGACAATTGCTTAAGCCACATGCAGCTTCCACAGCTTCAGTCCACAAAGGTGGCGTATTTTCCACCCTGCACGTCTAAAGCGCAGCCTATCGACCAGGGCATTGTGCACTCAGTGAAGTCGAGGTACCGCACACGCCTTGCTGAGCGTTTGCTTTTTGACATGCAAGCCAAGCGAGACTCAGTGATTGACCTGAGATTTGCAGTCCAGGTTCTTTCTTCTGTGTGGGCGCAGATTCAGCCAACTATAATAAAAAACTGCTTTAGAAAAGCAGGTTTTCCAGTCAGTGACAGTGACTGCTCAGACCCCATATTGCCGCAGGAAGACCAACCAGATCCAGGTCTCTGGGCAGCTGTTGAAGAGGCCTTCGGGAACCAGCAATTCTCGGACTATGTAACTGCAGATGATGACCTGGTGAACACGGAGCAGTTAACAGATGAAGAAATTGTCGCTCAAGTCCGCAGAGTGCCCACTGCAGATCTTGACATAGAAGATGAAGAGGAGGAAGGTAGCGGAGGAGTTGGAGCTGAAAAAATAACTTCTCAAGCCTTGGAATCCATCCAATGCCTGAAGAAATATTTTGAGCGAGAGGGTATGGCGGCAGATGAAGTTAACAGCCTTGTGATGATGGAGGCACGCATAGTGTCCAAAGCTGTTAAATGTACAGTACAGTCAAAGGTGACTAGCTTTTTTAAGAAGGCTTAGAGACAAATAAATCTATTCTTTGGCTATATCTGTCGCTTGTAGTTCACTCTGGTTATAACAGACTCATTTAGTGTCTACATAAAAGTCTGTTGTAACAGTATTACTCTTACTACATACTTCTTTTACAACAGACCAAAATCTTCCATCACTTTCAAGGTCTGTTGTAATGAGATTATACTGTACCTTGACTGTAGGCATGTGTGTAGACTCGTAATTCCGTCTCCTCAACGGTTGGGTCTTGCAACTACTTTTTCCTCACTGGTTGCCTCTCAGCGGGTTAAATGGCGACATTTACCGAAAGGTGTCTCTGAACGTAATCTAAAGGTAACATACACTCACTGAAAGCAGGAAATGATTACGATGAAGGTAATTGATTAGTGTTATCATTGTCGACCTCGTGGCTGTGTGAACGGCTGGTTTTGCGGCTATTTAGAAATAAAAACACTACATATTGTAACCTAAAGGGGAACACTTCCCAGGAATGAGCTTGGTAGCTTATTTTAATGTTGAGGTAAAAAAAAAAATAAAAAATAAAAAATAACAGAAAAAAGTTACTATTACAGGAGTTGAACAGATAATATTTACGCTATCTGTCGCCAGGTGACGCTGCTCAGAGGACCCTACCGTTGAGGGAACGTAATCACGCTGTGTAGACAGGCCAAATCTCAAATCAAAATGTTGTACTAACATTAAAGGTGATCTATTTGATTTAGCAGTTTTCTTCTGCAGCGTGCAGACCACGCATTACATTACACCGCTGCAGCACATGCACCTTCCACTTTGCGCAACACCTTATTGCGGGTACGTGATTGCACCGAGTGATGAAAGTACTGACTTTCTCCACGCACAAAAAATCATTAGAGTTTGATACGACGTCATCCTCAGTGTTCCCGGAAGTTTGAAAATCTTGTCTCGGTCTTTCAAAATAATCGCGGCGGTCGATCTGCAGAGCGATTTCTTGCAGCGAAAGCTGCTCTCTTATTTTCTTGGCACCTTCGCTGGCTGCAATCATCATCACATCTCGCTCAGACTTCGCAATAAGATAATCTGCGACCCCCGGCGGCCAATGATCGACCGGCGAACGACACACAACACAAAGGAAAAAGGCAGGCTGCTCGGCCTGCTGGCTACTGCATAGCACCGGTGGCGGCAGAAGTTGGCACTAGATGTGCTGATGATGATATTTACAGCCCACATGCCATACACATAGAAACAATGGTTTCTGCTTCGGGCAAGAGTTGTGAGCTACGGCTCCTGCTAATTTTAGCTGGATTCGTAATACTGATGCTCCTAGATTATAGAAGAAAAAAATTTAATATGTACGTTATTCTTAAATATACGCTATATTAAAATTCGTAATTCTAAAATATTTTTACATTAAAAACATAGCAAATCTGTTGGGGATTGTTAAAAAAATTTGTTAATGTGATGTTCGTAGTAACGAGATTTGACTGTATCCTATATTTTGCCAATTGGGCACCACTAAACGGGTCTCTATACAAACCACTTGATCCTCTCGATGTTCTTACTTGTGACGGCTACTTTTTCAGAGATGTTTCCTGAAGCTTCTTTCTCTGCTGGTCGGTGATACTGCTCGGAAAGTCGTAACGAAATATGCCCATTGTAGTACCCGTTGCTCATGCGGATTTCTTTTTTTTTTAACCAGCATCTTCACATAGTGCCGATGTATGTATTCTAGGATGTACCTTCTAGAGATGGGTCCGTGAGCCGCGATATCGTCTGACGAGTGACACATATCCATTCTTTATAATAACAACAGTTTATTCCGAATCAACGGAAGTTTTGGAAAGGCACGTCAGGTGCAGCAGCAAAGAAATTTGCTACCTATCGATTCGTGAAGTTTTCATCCTGGCAGTACAGTTGCTATATCATTTTTGCTTACGCACCACACAAAAAGGAACAGAAACCATGATTTCCTATTGAAGCTCTTAGGCCGTTATCTAAGCTCTTAGATCATTATTTGCCGTTGCCTTAACCACCTTAGAGCACATGAACACTGAGTAAGTCAATTGCTTTTGTCAGCAAAGAGTTTTTAATGTAACCACAAAATGCGCGCCTCCATTGTCAGTTCTATCTTGATTTTTTTTTTAACACTAATAAGAGCAACTCGTTGAAAGTCGATGAACTCCAGCCACTCT
This sequence comes from Amblyomma maculatum, assembly GCA_023969395.1. NCBI lineage: Eukaryota > Metazoa > Arthropoda > Arachnida > Ixodida > Ixodidae > Amblyomma > Amblyomma maculatum. The sequence continues at coordinate 18,787 of JAJIZL010015718.1, read as the reverse complement.
GGACTGCGTTCCTTGTAAGCAGTCACAAGCTGCATTTATTGGACAAAAGGGGGCATTTTGCCATGTCGTAAGCAGTAGTCCAGCGACGTCATTTGCTCCTCTCATTCAAGGTGAAGCAATTGTGGTTCAGCGTGTGAGCCTGCATCTCGCTTTGTGATCGCTCGCCAAACGACTCAAAAAGGCTGCGGTTTACGCCAGTGTCGTATAAAGCTTTGAAGGATTTTCTAAACCTTAACTTCAAGCAGCTATCTGTGTTCATTCACCGGCACTTCACTCGTTATTTTCTGCACAAGAACAATCAACATGCTGCTTGCGATGATTACGGCATACACTGCGTGAGCATTCTCTTTGCCTATGGTAGGCGACGCGCTTGCCATTGCTGAACCATTTGTGGCAACAATAGCTAAATGTTTCTTGCGCGCTGCCCGTTGATTGCGGCACTTTCAGAGTTGCACTGGCTTTACGCGTCGCTCCAAGACTGCCTGCATATTCACCTGCCGCATGCTCTACAGCTGTCTTTGGGCGGCACCAACTTTCATCCACGCGCTCCAGTGCGCGCCCCGCTCAACCCTTCGAGCTCGCAGTACAATTTTTCCGCGGGTTCAGTTCGAGTGAGCAACAAAATTTCGCTGCGTTTGATGTGCATTAAAGTTTACTTTGTTGAACTAAAGGCAAAATACATGGTGTTTTATGGACACACAGTCGGGATAATCCTAAATATTTTGTTAAGTCAAGGAATTTGTCACATTGCATTGTTCTGATGGGTGACCTCAATGCCAAGGTGGATGAGAAAAATGTGCGTAGCATTTGCAGAATGGCATAATTTACAGACCACAAGTACAGCCTTCTGCAAAGGGATGAACAGGAAGTGAACTTTGAAACGACCGATTAGAGAGGGAGAGAGTAAGAATGAGGTCAATGCACTCACCTATGGGGCTGAAACGTGGAGACTAATGAAAAGGGTTATACTTAAGTTGAGCCCAACGCAGATGGCTATGGGACGGAAAATGGTAGGTGTAACGTTAAGACATAGGAAGCACTTAGAGTGAATCAGAGAATTAACTTGAGTGTATTAGATTGTAGTGAAAATCAGCAAGAAATGGGCATGGTCAGGGCATGTAGTGCATAGAGAAGACAACCGATGGTCGCTTAGTTTAACAAACTGGATTCCAAAAGAAGGAAAGCCAAGGAGGGGGCGGCAGAAAGTTAGGTGGGCGGATGAGGTTCAGAAGTTCGCAGGGGTAAAGTGGATGCAGCTAGCACAGGACTGGGTTAATGAGGAATATGGGAGAGGCCTTCGCCCTGCAGTGGGTATAGTCTGGGTGATGATGATGAAAAATGGGCTAGGCTTCATGTTGTGTGTGAATCCTTCCGTAGTGCTGGATTTGGAGGTATTCAGCAGTGGGAGGTGTAACGGCCATAGTATGGTGAGGTCTCAAGTTAGCCTGAATTTGAACTGGTCATGAAAGAAGCACATAAACCAATCAGCGGTAAAAGGGAACATAAACGAGTCCAGGATTGTGCTTTAACTTAGAATGACCTTAGCACTCTGCGTCTGTCCTGTGTTCTCCTCTTAAGTGATTGTCCTATTTGGGCATCCTATTTCTTTGTCCAGTATGAACCAACTCGGCCAACAGCAACTTCTAATTGGCCTTAGCATAGCACTGAAGCAGTGAATGGTACTGTTACCAATGTCCAGTGAACATTCTTTGAATGGAGCCTGAAGGGGCCAGGGAAATGTGTTTCGTTTATCATTAATTCTGTTATGAATAATTCCCACGCAGCACAAACCATTGGCCCAATTTTGGGGATGTGCAGGCAATGTCCAGTCCAATATAGGACCAGTGCATTATCAATACAGTGCCGATATTGGACCGATGGTTTGTGCCACCTGGGAAGCAGAATGGGCCTCTGTGAGTACAAACTCTCACTACAAAGGAGTCAGCAGTGAATAGTATACCTAAATAGTTTTTACGGAGCCTTGCAAGCAAGAAAAAAAAAAAAAAGGGAGAAAAGTGTCAATTCTAAGATCAGCCTTTCTGCCTCTAAAATACAGAACGGGCCACATTTTCAGCAGCAGAAAGAAAAAAAAAACATTTTTTCCACATTTGTTTGCCTTAGCTCTCGCAGGCATTTTTTCTGCACATTATTACTCGTAATTCAGAAGTTGCGCGGAAGCAGTTTCGAAATTCGTTCTCAACCAAAACATCTATGTCATTCAGTAATCACGGAATGTCCCTCTAGGACAGGCTTCAATAACAAGCCCTAGTTGATCAAGCGCTTCTCATGCGCTTCGAACAAATGGGCCAGGATTTAGACATTAGCGAATTGCCAAGTATTGCCCCAAGAAATAAACCACTCCCACCATGGTACACCCTACCAGCAGTTTTTGACCTCACACAAACGCAGTTTCAGAAAACACGCACACCACATGAGCATATATTACAAGAATACCTGGCATTAAGAGAAAAATATAAAACTTGCATTGCATTTTGTGCTGATGGCTCAAAATCTAAAGAATATATTGGTAGTGCAATACATATATTATGGTGAGGCTACCCAAAAAACAAAACAAAATAATGTGCCTCTGCCCGTGCCACTAGGTATAACGGGCTTTGGTAGTGCAATACATATATATTATGGTGAGGCTACCCAAAAAAAAACCATAAAATAATGTGCCTCTGCCCGTGTAGGTACATATATTATGGTGAGGCTACCCAAAAAAACATAAAATATTGTGCCTCTGCCCGTGCAGTCGAACCTGGATATATCGAATTTTGGTTATATCGAACTCATGGAATATCCCCTTCAAAATTCCATGTAAAAGTACAGGAAAGCCGCGTTATATATCGAACTCCGCACCGCGCTCTGGAAAGTGTGCCTTCCCCAGAGACGATCGCATCACCCTCGGCCGTTTGCCGCGTGACATTTTTAAGCCATGCGCGGAAGGAATGAGAGGGGACAGTTTGGCGACAGCTGGTCTAAGGCAGCGCCGCGCCCATTGGGATTCCCGTGCGCCAGCACGACGTTTGCAAGCCATGTGCGTAAATGAACCAGAGAGAACCGGTGGGACGAGAGGGGAAAAGTGTGATAGAGCGAAGCACAAAGGTGCGCCCATTTTTTTGCCGAGCTATCTCTCTCCTTCCTCTTTCCCGGCCTTCGTTCGCAGTTGCACGCGCTACGCATGCGCCAAGCCGGCTCAGCCCGTTTTCAGACAGAACGTCGGACGCTTTCTCCAGCGTGTGTTGTGAACCGTCTGTGCGCGGCGGCTCACGTGGCTATGGCGTCTGCAGAAGCGGCAGATATTTCTCTCTCTCTCTCTTTTTTTGCGAGAGTCATTCATTCTTATCGTTGTGTTGTACGTGCGGCGTAGCGTAAGATATGGCAGCTGTGGACGTTCAGAAGCGGCAGTTTTTTGCTGGAGTCGTTTATTCTTGCACGTATGAATCAATGAAAGCACGCGGTCAGCTGTGATCATGGCACCGGCTTTTAGCATTTTTCGCTGCAAACAGCATTTGCAGCTATCACGCTTTCCAATGATTTTGTGACATTAGACTACGCTCGTCCCAAGCGCGGCGTGATAAATCGAACCAGGCTTGTGCAATAAAGCCATCGCGGGCACTCTGCCAAGTTTGCTCCCCGCCACCGCAGGAGCTATCAAAAGATAAACACGCCGTGACGTTGTCGCTGCGCAGCATATTGGCGTGCTGCCAAGAAATGAGCTATGGATGAGACGACCGAAACGGAGTGGCGTGCGCCATCGGCATGCAAGTGAAAATGCTCGCGATTTCATCCGTGGCGACACAAAAACCTTGTTTTTGAGCTGCTGTGGTGGCTCGAGTGCCAAGAGGGACGCAGTTCCGACAAGTTGGAAATTTTTCGCTCTATCGCTGCCGCTCGTCGCTGAGATCGCTCAATCGCTTGCATGTGAGCGAGCTGGCCTTAACGCTTTTTTTTTTTTTTTTTTCGAATTCTCGGGTGCAAAAGTGGAGGGTGACTTCATTATGCGAGGGGGTTGATTGCGCAACAAATACGGTATCGTTTTTTGTTTTTGTTTTTTTTTTTGTTTTTTTTTCGCATCATAAGTGTTGTCACAAGCCAAATTCTGTATATCGAATTATCGATATATCGAACTATTTCGCGATCACCTTCGAGTTCGATATATCCGGGTTCGACAGTAGTATGAGATAAAACAGAGAAAATAATACGACTGCCCCAGTGTGCATCAATTTTTACGGCCGAATGCAACGCTGTTTGCGTTGCCGTGGAGAAAATATTGGATAAGAACATCAAAAACACCATCATTTACACAGATTCATTAAGTGTCACCACTGCAATAAACTACAAAAATGCTGTTGAACCAGTGATAGGAAACATCATACGCAACATAGTAAAGATCACAGCACGAAAACATACTATAAATTTCTGCTGAATACCCAGTCATGTTGGGATTAGGGGTAATGAACGAGCAGATATATATGCTGCGCGAGCAAAAAATGGGCAAATAGAACGAATAGACACGCCACACAGAGATTGTATGAAGAAATTAAGAAATAAATGGCAGGCTGCTTGGAAAAATGAAGCAGAAAACAAGCTTCACTCCATAAAGCCCATTTTAGGAAAATGGCAATCATGTCTGCATCAGAAACGATTCATCGAGATAATTTTATGTCGCCTACGCATTGGTCACACACACATCGCCCATAACTTCCTAGTAACAAAAAAAGACAAACCTGTGGGTGAAATGAGGGGACAGGAGCTCACAGTTAATCATATTTTAATCTCATGCTCACAACTTGGAGAACACAGGAAAAAATATTTTACTGTATTTTACAAGGAATACATTCCATTTCACTCTGCATTGCTTTTTGGAGAACAAGCACTCGTCAATTTTTCTATTTGCACATTTCTAAAGAAAGCCAATGCATTAAATCAAATATAAGTGTCATAACCCTAGGCATCCAATAGATTATCTAACCTTGTGTTTGCCGCATGATAGCCACTGTTGCTTATGTGCCATAAAGCCACATATATATATATATATTTTTTTTTTCTGAAAGGAGGAGGTCTTTGGCATTTGCACTGTGGGATCTCGATGTACTTGAAAGGGATAAAGGAAAAGATATGGAAGCAAACAAGCGACGATGCATACCGCAGTGCCGGCGAGGCTGCCTATCTACTGCAATTACCTTATCCTAGCATGAGCCGGATTCCAACGTGCGCCTCATTTTCGTGCTAGAGAATATATAAAAAGCACGATTTGCGCAGAAGCCATAAATGACGTTCATGTCACTTTTGAGCTCCTCATCACTCTCTTGGCAATTCTCTATCCTTGTGAAGAACACACTTCAAGATTACCTATCTGGTGAGCAATGCGAGCATTCAGAAAAAAAAGATGGAAACCAAAGGCAAAATCTAATAATCCTCTTTGTGGCTTTCAAGCTACAAAAACTACATCGTAACCTTTGCATTAAGAGCAGGATTAAACCTGGGACTGCTGCCTATCAAGAAAGTTGCTCTCCTAACTAAGCTAACCAGAGTGGCAAGCATGTAGATGGTAGAGTTGATCAACAATTAGATCAACAGTTTGAGAGCTTTCCTTTGTAGCACTATGGCCATGCTAAGGTGTGTGCTAAGGAGTAATTGCTCCCTTATTACAAATGTACCTCACCTTGGGGGATTCCCCTAAACCTCAATCAGACGAACGTTTCACTTCAAGTTGTTGATGCATTCGGTCTCGCCCTATTATGTACGTGCTTTTTAGCTTAGATGGTAGACCTGACTGCCCCTGCAGTGTTCTGATGTTGGATCCACTTGGAGCCACTTTGGTAGATGCTAATGAGTTGATTGCTCCCTTATTACAAATGTGCTCCACCTTAACGAATTTCCAAGGTTTATGGAATTGTCCCAAGGTGGACTACATTTATTATAAGGGAACAGTTTAAATAAGGGAGATGGGGCACTGGGATTACATGGACTAGACGAGAAGCAAGTTAGTATAACAAAGGGGCAGTAGGGAGATTGGTGGAGTACGTCAAAGGAGAGGGGAATTAAGAAACGACCGGCTGATTAGGCTTACTCGAGGGAAGGGAAGGAAGGGGATTATAGGCTAGGCGGCGCAAGCTGCCACCCGGTACAAAATGGTGAGGCCAGCAAAATTAATTCATCCGTCCAGTCATCATCATCATCAGCCTGACTATACCCACAGCAGGGCGAAGGCCTTTCCCATATTCTCCACTTAACCCGGTTCTGTGCTAGCTGCATCCACTTGACCCCCGCGAACTTCTTAACCTCATCCGCCCACCTAACTTTCTGCCGCCCCCTGCTACGCTTTTCTTCCCTTGAAATCCAGTTTGTTACCCTAAGCGACCAACGTTTATCTTCTCTTTGCACTACATGACCTGCCCATGCCTATTTCTTGTTCTTAATTCCGACTAGAATATCAGTAACTTGAGTTATTGCTCTGGCCCACTCTGCACGCTTGCTATCTCTTAACCTCACCCCTAGCATTTTTCGTTCCATAGCCCTCTGCATTATCCTCAACTAAAGCAGAACCCTTTTCATTAACCTCCATGGGTCAGTACCGGTAGGATGCAACTGTTATACACTTTCCTCTTGAGTGATACCGGTAAGCTGCTAGTCATAATCTGTGTGTGCTTGCCAAGTGCACTCCATCCCAGTCTTATTCTCCTCCTTATTTCCCTTTCGTGGTCCGGATCTGCGGTCACTACCTGTCCTAAGCAGACATATTTGCCTACCACTTCCATCACTTTGCTACCTATTTTAAGCTGCTATTTCTTTCCAGCCTGTTCAGCATATTAATCTGTAGTCCTACATTTCTGCTTCTCCTGTCTAGATCATTTATCATTAGTTATCATGAAGATGTTTGTCGTGTGTGTGCCAGGAGAAATCCTGGCACGAGGTGGTGCCTAAGTGCTTGTATGAATGTACAGATTCTAGGGGGATGTTAGCAATTGTTCGCAAATTCTCTTGCAGTACCTCAAGATGAAGGGGCCCTATCGGACACTGTGACACCCATCCCACCCGGAGACCACCCCGTGCACCAGGTGTCGCCACAGCAGCAGCTGCAGCGCTGGCAACAAGAAGCAGCGGTGGGGCTCCGGCAGGCCGGCCTCCGCTCGCCGCTCCCACGGCCTTGTCGCCAGAGTCCGCTGGCATGCACTTTTCGCAGGGGACCCCCTGGCCACCGTCGCCCGGTGCCTCCGCAACCTCCTGCTGAAGTTGTGAGAGTTGACTTCTCAACGCCGACTGTGGACGCTTGCTTCTCTGCACGGGAGTGGCGAAAATATGTGCGGAGTACCGTCTACCGCACCCAAGGAGACCACCCTCGTTCGTTAACCTTCCCGGGTACATGCCAACAGTTGTGGCCACTTGTCGGACATGGCTGTTGTGTCCGCACTTCTTCCTCTCACGTGGTGCAAAAAAAAACTGGGAAGAAATTCTCGCGCAGCAGTGCAGCATCCTGAACTTTTAACAATATCCTGGTGCAAGCATTGGTGCGACCAGCGTCGCTGCGAGAAACAAATGCCTCGGTCCTCCGGAGGAAGCTACGCTCGATGCATGCTCGTGGACACTTGAGAACAGGCCAGAGGCATGAGCAGGTATGCAAAGGAGCTAATCCGGCAGTGCCGATACACTGCCAGGCAGCACAATACATCGGCCCAGTATTTGGCTCTATCTTGGTAATATCCAGCCCAACATTGGTCCGGCATCGGATCAGTACACTCCCGATATTGGGCTGATGGTTTGTGCTGCCTGGGTGGCGGACATTGTGCCAGTTTTCCCGTCGACGTGCATCCAGAAAGGCTAGACGTTGTTTTGGGCCAACTGTTTCTCCCAAGAATTGCAACAAGGTGCAGCCATGAACTTTGACAGAGGTCAACACTGCAAGCCATCGTCGTCGCCGTCGTCGACATTGTTGAAGGAGAGAGCATTGTCACTGGGCCTTTGCAAAACCTTCAGGCTGCCTACTTCAACGTGGTTGCTTTTGTTTTTCATCAGCGATGCATTTACCACGTTGAGCTTGTTTTGATCTCGGTGTTTCATGCTGTAGGCAGAGGTGATCTCCAGACAAGGTTAGCAGACCAGCTGTTAAAAAGCATCGAGAAAAAAAAACCTTCTTTCAAGAAGGTTGGAAAGGGAGTTTGCAGCGGGAAGTGTTTTTCTTGATGTGTTGTCAAATTGCCAAGCAGAAATCAGAAGCTGTTTTGTCTTCCGGCCTGCTCACCGTGGCTTGTTAATGATGCCAAAGGTGTTGTTGGTTTTTGTCATTATATTTTTTTATAAACTGCAAAATAGAGATTGGGTTGCAGATTGTATGCTTCCGAGCGTGAAGTTTTGTGTCGCAGGTTCACAGAAACAAACCAGCTGCATCAAGCTGCTTGAAGAAGTGCTTCTTTGTTTGTTAGAAAATGGCGATGATACAAAAAATCGGAGCTCGAAGCTAAGGAAAGGGGACTGAACAAACTGATAAAGTGCACATATTCTGCTGCTGCTTGAAAAAAAAAAAATGTTGCGTAGCAAAGTCTCAAGTTGCAAAGTTCAGGCTGTCGCATTCACCGATCATCGCGCATGGCATCGTTTGTTCATTTACTCATGCGTGTGTGAGTTCGCATTCCTAACTTCTTTCATCCCCTTCTGTCGATTTACAGTTCTGCATCGTGCGTTGAGCGCGACCGTTATTAATGGCTTTTTGACTCGACAAGCGTTGTCTGTGAAAACTTTCGGCCGAGCGTGCTTTGACAACGGGGGTTCGTGCAGCGCTTGTGTTATGGTACTACACCCTGGACTGCTGTAAAGTTCCCCCGAAGAGGTGACGACAGTGAACAGTCGGTTCATACAATGATGACAACCATAGAAAAAGAGAGAAGGATGGACGGCTTACAATGTCGCCACTGTTGAAAACTTGTTCCGCGTGGAGCCAAAGAAAAAAAGTGATTCCTCTACTGTTGACGCGACAATTATTTATATGCTCTTGCATTTCTGTATTTTTTTTTTTTGCAAGTTTTAACTCTTGGTGACTGACTGACAAAAACTGTTTTTATTTTTTGCCCATTCCTTGTTTCGTTGCATGAATTCTTTGCTTTGTTGTTATTTTTTGTAAGACTTTTTTGTGCGATTTTGCTGCTTTCTATATAATCATGCTTTTAATCACGGAACATCCCCCTCGTCAACATCAGCATCATCTCTGCCTCCCTGAATCCAGTTTGACCATTCGGTGCTTCTAAGATTACACTGAGCTGGACTTGCATGTTGTTATCATTTTTTTTGTTTCTGTTGAGTGGGGATGGTTGACAAAAGGCTGCGTTTATAGCCAATAAAATTCAAGAACATTTATTCTGAGATCGAGGCTGGTTTGTCGGTGTATATTTTCTGTGTTTGCAGAATGTCTTGATGACGTAAGTCATAAGACTACTACAGCATATCGGTAAGTATTAAAGAAAGGTAGAAGGACCAGGGGTGTTGTGTAAGCTTCAAGTTCCGGACATTCCTAATTCCCAAAGTGGTGCCATTGTTTAGGGAATTTTTAATGCTGGTCGTGCAAGGTACTATTGCGGACGAAAGTTTCCAAGACGCATCATCAGGAATCTCAGCCAATAGCTGTTGTTAGCCGGTGCTCGGAGACTAGACTTAACGATCTGAAAGTAAGACTGATGTTGTGACATCAGCTAGTGAAATTAAGAGATAGCCAAAGAATGTAGCCCTTGGATGCCAAAGTCTCTTTTCTCGTGACCTGGAACTTTTGTTCCCTATAATACATAACAATGGTTACAGTTGGTGTGGTTTCATTGCACATTCATTACACATAACATTTTCACAATTTCTTAGCACATGTGTCATGCAAAAGTGGAGTCAGTCTAGACTGTTTTTGCTCTTTTAGAGTGATAAAATGTGAGGTGCAATAAAGATAACCTAGTATTGTCCTCGGGTGACGCGATAGCTCAAAGAAAGGGATAGCCTGGAAGTTTCGAGGCTGAATGAAAGAAATGTATATAATTAACATTACTTGATAATTGTGGCCTTGGAATAATGACACACTGACATTCACTTTTCCTGTAGTATTAGAGTGAGCTCAATATAAGAACTGAGATGCGCAGGGGCTTCTTGGTTATAAGCGCACTGCATTACTAACAGAGTATTCTGTCTATTAAAACATACTGTCACGAAAGATACATAAGATATACCATTCATAGTAAGCAGTTTAATTGCGTTTACAGATTAATGCTTCACCCCTGGTGAAAGTATGACTCTGCACTTGACATGCTTAAAGAAGCATTTGCTGGATTCTTATGGCCAATCAGAATAGTGAACAAGTGAGTACTGGTGGTGAATTTCATTACGGCAACACACAAAGTCGCCCTCGTGGCTGATGCTGTGTGAGCACCATCATTTGCTGCTACCAGCCAGGAGTCTGACACAGTAGGCGAGGAGGTCGCAGATATATGGATTCGATACCACGCAAGCGATAGTGCTCGACAAGATGAAGCAGCGACGAAGGCAATGCACCGTCTGCTGTAAGCACTACCAAAGGCGACAATTTTAATTCTGTTTTTTGAAATACCCTGTTATACCTCGTCACCAATTTCGCCGTCGGCTTCATTTGAATGTAAAGTGTTCAAAATTCCACGCAAGGTCATGTTGTAACATCATAATCCTGTAGACCAATCATGATTTTCCAGACCGCTATGCTGCTGTTATGTTTTTTTAATTACAAAAGAAAAAAAATCCCGGGGGCGAAAACGCTGCCCAAGTCTTCTTTTTTTTTTTTTTTTAACATTCCCAAAGGTTTCACCAACCAGTACAAGAAAAATGAGGGGCTCACCAGAAGACAGAGCGCCGTAGTTTCAGGTTATCAATCGGGAAGAGTTGGACCTCGGAGTGTCGTCGCACGGGTCGACGTTACAGCACAGCTAAACCTTTTCAAGATATCGGCCTTTCTGTGCTACACGCAGATCTCGCGCATGTCAATTTATCCTCATATTAACAGTCGCACTGCGTTTTTATGGCCCAGTAGCCGCCAGCGCCCCTTGCGGGTGATGTTCAGTGAAATCACCATTTGTTCTACATGCCTTATAAGAAATCATTTCAAAAGTATGCGCATATATCAGGCTCAAAAACTGTTAATTAGAGAGGATCATGATGTGAAGTGCATGGGTGGAATTGTGCTTGAATGGGCCTGTCATTATACTGCATCACTGCGGTGGCACAGTGGCTAGACGCTTGACTACCGGAGGCTGTGTTTCGATGGAGACTACACGTGTGGTGCCAGTGCAAGTTAAAGATCCCTAAGTGGTCAAATTACTAAGGACGTAGCCCTCCACTACGGTACCTCTCCGCTTTCACTGCACCTTCACTCACCGCGCGGTTCAGGTGTGAACGAAAAAATGTGACAAATATATTGTGTCTTTTATATTGTTACGTCAATGACGCAGCCCATGAAGAAGAGGACGAGGCTTGAGCTCGTGGACTGGGGACGAGGACATGGGGGAGGCTGTGAAAACCAATTTATAATGCACATATTTGATAGTCACATTATTTTATGTTCTCAGTAGTTTATGACACTTAATTCGTGCTTTAAGCAGAAAGTTCATCATTATAAGTGTTGAGTATTTTTGTTCCTACTGCCCTGTTGGGCACCACCGAGCCAGCGCTTGGTAGAATGTACTCTGCGTGGACTGTCTAAGGTATTATGCAGAAGGTTATGAGTCGTGACAGATTGGGTAACACTGAAGGTGACGACGGTGAAATCTTATGTGAACGGTACTCTGCGTAGACTATCTAAGGCATTATGTAGAAAAATGACAGCTAGGTTGGGTAACACTGAAAGTGACTGCGGTGAAAGCTTTTGGGAAACATGCATAGCCAAACGGAAAAGTCGACCTTAGGCCTGCAGTGGTCCAACATCGACGTGCAATTTTGGCCGGTCTCTGCCCAAGGTCGGGTTAATGTCGGAATTGGTTGCCGCCCTTAGGCCAGCCGATTGTTGGCTGCCAACATGGGGCCAGGGTCGGTGGCCGACCTTGCAATGCAAAAAGCCTGAATAGTTTCGATTAAATGCAAGTTCTTAACGTTGCCAACAGAACATGCACATTCTTTCTGGAAAAATTTGTGATCCTCAGGATATTCTACAAAGCTGAAACGAATAGTGATTTTTGCATATGCTGCTTCCTCTGGTTTTTGCAGACTGCAAAAAGCAGAGGACTGGCATGTGACCATAACACAAACATGGGATCAGGTTCATCATGTCAATCATACAACACTGCACCAAATAAATATCAAAACAAGACAGCAACTTTAAGCGAGCTTATACATTCCCCAATGAGGCGTTATTTCAGAGCAAGTGACACTCGCAAGTCGAGATAAGTTATCTCAGTCATTCTTAAATGAGTATATATAAACGTAATTTCTGGGTTCGAGTTTTATGTCTTTTGCAATGATGCGTAAGACATTACTCTACACTAGCCACCAGGCGGTTTTCCCCTATACATATGACCGCTGAATAATTCATAATCGAATCCCTTTTCTTACCTGTTTCGGTTTCAATATAGACTGTGACATCACAGCTGTATGGGTCACGTGAGGAACAAAAAAAAAAAAAACAGCGATATAATCGTTCCTTTGTCGTTTGAAAAGCCAGCCTGCCTCATGAACAGGAATCACAATGTTAACAGGGCGATGATAGGGCCGTTCAATATATTGCCGTTTTATACTTCTGTGAATAATATAGGTCTGTGATTCTACGATCGCAAAGTTTTAGTCCCTATAGTGCGCGGCGAGTATTACAAAAAAAAAAAAAAAATGCGATAGAAATCAGGATCAGGAAGCTCGATTAGTTCGCTGTAGCTCGATCCTCCCACCGAGAGCGACCGCCATTTTGAAATGCTCGCGTGACGTCAGAAGAGAATACGTGGCGGAGCGTCGTCTGCAATGCAGGCTGTAATATCAATTAAAGGACATGTCTTTTGTGGACGATTGACACAGCGGTCGTCTCTCATGCAGAAGTGCTTGGTGAATATGTTACCGCACAAAAGCGGTATAGAGTGAGGTATATATTCTTCAATATAAGGCACGATCACAGTCAGTGGGCAGGGCCCTTAGAGCTTATCGACGCACTGATATATATGTCGCATTACACGGCGACGAAGCCAGTACGACGCCTATCGCCGTAGTGTGAGGTTTCGACCCCGTGACGCCGACGGAACGGATCAGCGGGCGGTCCCGATCTGTTTGATATCTGAAGCCGAGCGAGAGCTTGACACTAGCTGATGAGTGAACGGCTTGAATTCAGCTGCGCTATTCTCTGGCTGGACTGTGTTGGAAAAAATTAGCTGGGGTTTAGCTTTAGTTAAACCCGGTTACCCGATGGCTTGAAGAGGGGCCCCATCTGCGGTAAAGGTCAAACGTGGCTACAGGTCGTGTTTACGCGATGGGCGACACGTCCAACTTTTCCATCGTTAATCACGGAAACCCCAGACGAGTGCGTATTATATATTACTTCTGAGAACATAGACAATGCTACACTGTGAGCGATGTTTGCTTCGAATATGCTAGTAGTCTGAAAACACAGGCAAATTTTTAAAGTTTGGCCTTGAAATACGGAAGTCTCTGTACGAATTTAGTGACTGTTGTAAGTACAGCTGCCGTCTGGTATCACTTCGTACACAGCAGCACGGCCTATACGACACTGCATTCGAAATTCATGTGGCATCTATATATCTAGAATCGATACATTTAGATAATTCTGCACATTTGTAATGGCTGTGTGCAGCAATCGAGTAACTTTAATCCTTTTCGCACAATGAGTCAGCTGTGCCAGAAAAAAAAAAAAAAAAAGCCATTCGTTGCCCACAATCACGACAAATATATCAAACTCGATGTCCCATTTCAAATATTGAATTTCAAAGTACGTTCGTCCCGTATTCGACCTTCCCGAACTTAATTTCTGCCATTTTTTTTTATTGCTAAATGTACATAATTACAAAATATATTTGTAACTTAATTTAACCGCATCGTTAATGCAACTCGTGATCGATAAACTTTCGAAATATTGCGCTGTTTCGTTTTTATTCGGACGACAAGAAAGGTTTCGGTTTTCATTCTGCGTTTTTTGTTTTATAAACCCCGAAATTTGGCGGCATTTTTCTGCTTGTTGATAAAGATATTTCTGTATATGGATTGCCACGATGGTTTTCGTCTACGACTGCTAAAATGTTCTCACTAGTTTCGGTTTCGGCACCTGAGAGATGGCTGTGGTCACGCGCGGCATGAAAAAACGGGGTATATATGCTGATTGTGCAATTGTGATTCCTATTCTTGAGGCAAGCTGGCTTTAGTGTTGTAATGAATTGAAACGACAAAGGAATGATAGTATATTGTTTCCTTTCCTTTCCTTTTTTTTTTTTTTTGTCTTCATCTCTTATGTGCCTGAGACTAAGGCAACACAGGTATCACTAGACTGTCGAAATCGAAACCGAAACAGGCGAGATAAAGTTTTATTATAAACTATTATGCGGTTGTAAGCAAATATTACGTAATAATTCATGTACAATGTTGCTTTGTGCATTATTACAAATAATAAAACACGAAAAGCTGTACCAAATAAAAGTTCTTTTTTTTTTTATTTACTTTCCTCCTCACTATCACGGGACCAATGTTACTAGACTAGTAACATTGCCTCGGGACCACGGCACCATGCTCCATCTTAACTGTTAACGCTACCCTTTGTATTAGCTCTATGACGCTACCGATAGGAAATTCGTAAAACACGACGCAGGTGCTCCTTTAGAGACTTTGGAAAAAATTGGTGCAAAAAGCGCACGTTTCTTACAACCAATGTTGCCGATAGCTGAAATAAGAATACGCAACAGGAGGCGCTAGTGAGCTTCCGCGATATGATTTCCGTTCGCGCATGCGCTCTTAGCTTCTTTTCGGTCTTCGCGGCGAGTGCTGGTGAGTGTCGTTTTGTTGTCTGCTTCAATCTGGCGAATCTGGCATATGTGTCGCGTGATTTGGTATTCTGCCGCTCTAGTATTGAGAAAGGCTTCATTAAGGTTCGCAAAAAGTATTTATTTTTGTACGAGAAATGGAATTTTCATCGGGAAGCAGTCGATTTCGGTATCAATGGTTCATGGCGTCCACGAGTGCTAACAGGTATGTGTTGGTTGCAGCTTCACACCAGTTTTCATGTACTGCGCTTGTTGTATTAGTGTTCTAGCAAAAGAACGATAGCATCGCGTTTCAGTGCTGAGCTAAGAGTCACCTGTGGCCTTCGTATGGTCAGTGGGTGCTTATATGCTCGGAGAGAAACGGCCCGCATATGCGTCGGTGGCGTTTCATAAATGACTCACCGATCACAATACGGCCAACATTCGTGTCATTTGTTTTCGCCAAGTGTGTTCTTAAGCAAAGGAAAACGAAAAAAATTGTTACCATGTAGGGGTCGCTTTCCTGACCTTGCTGCAGGGTGTGCTTCAAACTGTTGCTACGTCGAGACCTTGCCGGAAAAGTGCGACTAAAGTCATATTTGTGGCTGCCGTGATTTTAACGTGGACTTTATTGCTTGCTTTTTCCAGTTTAAACAATGGCTATCAAGCCATTGAAGACCGTTCCTGTCGTTAAAAAGCGGGTGAAGAAGTTCATCCGTCACCAGAGTGACCGGTATGTGAAGCTGAAGGTGAGTAGCTGAGCATTACTCTTGACTCTGAAGCCTATTTTTACTCAATCACGTGTACGAGAGACGCGCGTGTGTAGCGGTGGTCAGGTTGATGCACGTCTCGCCGGTCTCCACCTTTAGAACTGTTCACCTAGTCGCATTCGCGAGACTGGAAAATCGCAAGTAGAGCGTAATTTGCACGTCGTGAAGTGTAATTTTAATTGTCAGCAATGCGTGGGACTCGTTGAAAGCCGCCCGCAGTGGTTTTTTTTTTTTTTTTTTTTTCATCATTGCTACAATGACGGCTAAAGCATAATCGGGCCCGAAGTCAGTCGCGGTTGTAAGATCTGTGATGCTCTGCCAAGTTATTGGAAATAATTCATTTCTACCAGAGTGCTCTAGATGCATGTTAAGATAAGACATCAGAGCTTTTACCAGGAAAGGGATTTATTGCATTGTTTCAGAGTAGATTTTAGTGATACTTCCTCTGTGCCCGTAAACGTCAGGTATTTGAGGCCACCTGGGTTATGGTCGTTAGTTGCTCTGTCAGCAATGGGGTTAAGATCGGGTGAGTAGACCCCCTTAAGAAATCGCTTCTAGGTGCAGTGGCTGCAAATGGGGCTGTGTAAATTGAACCCAGCAAAATTGCTCTTAGCTAGGCAATTGCTGTGTCCACGTGGATTTTGGAAGGCTGAAAACATCGAAACTCGTGCAGAAAGCTTGTTGAAAAATATAAACCCTTCAGTCTTCAGAATAACAATTCGAGGTTATTAATATCAGTGTTCCCAAGTAGTGGGTTTCCTGCTAAATTCAGGTTTTTTCACTCTGGCAGGTGAAAAAATTGCATTTGGGTGGAGGGATATTTAGAGAGATTAAGACCTGTTGGCATTTATATTGGCAGTTTTCATGGTATTAGTCTTTGTTTAAAATGGTGCAAGTTCTTTGAAATCATACTCATTTCTGTACAAGTCCATCGCTGTTAATGCATGGCACCAGAGATTCAAGGTAGTGAATATTGGAGCCCAAAGGGGTCTGCTCTTGAGCCACTGTGTTGTTTTAATGCATTTTCAGTGTTCCAAATCACTCAGTGGTAACTTTTTGTCCTACCCTGTCCAATGGGAAGGATCAGCGCCACTACACTGCTCAGAATCGGGCCCCTTGCGCTCTCGACTTTTGACAAAGGCTATGTGTACATTGGCAGCAGTGCGGGAATCCTGCCTAGATTGATGTCCTTTTGCGAGTGAAAGGGCCTGTGCGCAACAGTTTGTAGTTGGGAGAGAAAGTACTTTTGCAGCTTGAATTTAAATCTACAAAAGGCAGGTGGGATATTCCTATGAATGAAATCGTTAGTCCGAAGGTTCTAGTAATAGAGAATGTGCTTTCTAGTATATTTCAAATACTGGTTATATTTGCAAGCAAATAATAAAATGCCCAAGAATTGACTTTTTGGTGCAAATATTAAATGTTCCACGTTTTCTATTCTGGAATTGGCAACACTGATCGATGTTTACCAAAAGTGTGGCATTTCTGCTGCTAGTCTAATCACAAACGCTTGCGGTTGACCGTGTTCGGAGATGGGTGTAATTGATGTTTCTTAAGTGCATTCATGACTGCATTTTTTTATTAGCTTGTCAGCTGATTGTGACAGATGTTAAAGGGACCATAAATAGATACTTACAGGAACTAGAAAGAGTGCACAATCTGTTGCATCATTTGTATCTGCGATGCAAAAATTTAAAGCTAGCCTTACCTAATGTGGAACATGTAGGTGATTGAAAGTAATGCTCCTCCTCTCCCCTTTCATCTCTATGCTGGGAAGTGCAGGGGAAAAAAAAGCATTTTTTGATAGCTTTTTGACTGTGCCACTTACCGCCCATATCGCTTCGGCATGTCCCGTGAAGAGGTAATCGCATGTGGCAACAATTCTGGCTACACTTACACTTAGCAATGAGTTGTGGGTTGCCAAAGCACTGTCACATAGTCGTTTAACTTCTGGGTCAGTACAGGTGTAGCAGTGTGCGAAACAGCTTTGCAGACACTTAAGTATTGTGTGAGGTTTATTTTCCTATCAGTTTCAGCAAAGCATTTGCAGAGGCTTGCTTCGTTAAGAGTTGTGCATATGTCAGCATATGTAGAGATGAATGAAAGTGGTAGAAATGAGGTACAAGAAATATCTAGTTTCAATTAGTCACTTCATGCAAGAGTATTTTGGCGTCACTTAGAAATGCGATGCGAAACCAGAACAGTTTCGATCAATGCCTTTATGATAATTCACGTTTGTTTAACCATTAATGTGGCACACTGGAATAACACTTCAATATGACGCTCTGTCGCAGAGCCCCGTTGGCGATAGCATCATTGCCACTGTCATTACTGCTTGAAAGGACGGCAGGGAAAGCACAGTTAACGGCGGTTGGAAAGTACAGCTGAAAAACATGGTGGCACCCTCATCGCGGGCAGTCTCGTTGGAAGGGGTCAGAAAGAGCTATATTTAGAAAAAAAATCATAATATATAGGGTCCACACAGTTAATTTGGCTTTAATACTTGAACTACCTTTACAGATTTGCTTCATTAGAAAGATTTAGTATACCGCACAATAACTACCATGCGGTGCCACATGCTGCAAATCTGCACACAGGCACTGGAGGAGTGCAGAATTGGGTAACGATGATGGATTGCAGATCACGCTATGCTGAATCTCTTATTGCAAGGACCATAACTCCTCTCTGGGTCTGCTTTGGGTGACTTGGTACCTACCGTGAGAATTCTGGGCCCTGATTGCTCGGCACCATCTTGTTCTTTCCTTGGCGTGCAGCCCAACTGGCGCAAGCCCAAGGGTATTGACAACCGCGTGAGGCGGCGCTTCAAGGGCCAGTACCTGATGCCCAACATCGGTTACGGGAGCAACCGCAAGACCAAGCACATCCTGCCCAATGGCTTCCGCAAGGTGCTCGTCCACAACATGAGGGTGAGTCTGGCATACGAGGCCGTTGCACGCCGCCTAGCACGGTCAAGAATGGCGCCAACCATTCCAACCCGCCTCAGCGGCTACTTGTTGCTACAGGGCAGCTGTCTGTTGGTTTTGAGCGTTGCAGCTTGACAAGATCATTAGC